>NDGM011093470.1:2044-12157 GCA_002564305.1 Octomys mimax
TTTGCGGAACTGGGGATTGAAGGCAAGCGCTTATTCTACTGAGCCATCTCCCTGGCCTCCCCCACTTTTTTTTTCTCCTTTGAGACAGGGTCTCACTATGCAGTTCAGGCTGGCTTTGAGCTCCCTTTGTAGCCCAGGCTGGTCTGAAATGATCCTTCTGCCTCAGCCTCCTGAGTAAGGGCTGGGATTATGGATATGCACCACCATGCCCAGCTCAATGGGGAGTCTGTCAACAGCATTTAGAATCCACAGGGGAGCAGCACCAGCCTGGGAGACTAGGTCATGGCCAGTGAGGCCACCTAAGAGCCCTGCCCTCTGTTCCCATTGCCTCGGAAATTCTCCCCTAATCCTGGGTAAGGGTGGGATTGAGTCCCACCCCATGCTCTGCCCCTGAGGTGCACTACAGCCCTGGCTGTGAGATTTGCACAGCACCTTGTGCTATTACTGCCACTCAGGAGGTGTTCTGGAAATGAAAATGTTTGTTGAATGACTGCATGTCTTGGACAGAACTAGGGGAGCCTGGCCTGGCCCGAATCCTCTTCTCCTCACAGCACCCCTCTTGCCCTTAGGGTCCTGGCCTGCTCCATATATCCATGGGTCAGGCTGCACTTTCTGAGCCTGAACCTCTGTCTTGTTCCTGTCTTTAGTCTTCCTGCAAGGAGAATCCTTTTAACCGAAAGCCATCGCCTGCAGCGTCTCCAACTATAAAGAAGGCCACCAAGGGACCCAAGCCAGTGAGGCCACCTGCCCCAGGACATGGCTTTCCACTCATCAAACGCAAGGTGTCAGTAGGGAACCCCCAGGGACCCAGCTGTCCTGGGCCTGGCACACTCCTCTGTGCAGCCCTCGGCTGGGTGTCAGGGCTACTGCCCTGTGATGTTCCAGAGGGGCCCCTTGGGTGGCCTGCCTGGGAGGCTGGACTTGCAGCCAGGGGATTTGGAGTAGACCACACAAATGTTCAAGTGCTCATGCGAGAGGCTGCTGTTTAAAGTGGGTCCCTCCCACTCCCATAGGGAAATCTTTTTGCAATGGCTGAGAAGGGAGGAGCTTCCCCAAGGGGTAGCATGGAGGAGTGTGTCATCCCCACCCTGACCTCTTGCCATACCCATGCTGGATGTGGACAGAACCTGGTCTCTGGGAGCTTGCATGGCCAGTGCTACCAGAAAGGGGCACAGCTCCTGGCAGAGGCAGCAGAAATGGGTAGGAGGGCCCGATGTCCTTCCAGTGACCAGGGTCCCATGGGCAGGTCCAGGCAGACCAGTATGTTCCTGAGGAGGACATCTATGGAGAGATGGATGCCATTGAGCGCCAGCTGGATGTGTTAGAACACCGTGGGGTCCTGCTGGAAGAGAAGCTTCGAGGCGGAGCCAATGGTGCGGAGCTGCCTGGGGGTCTGGTGGGAGGGGCTGGGCCACTGGTAGCCCCACTTCCAGAGGTCACTGAGCCTGAGTGGGAGTCTGGCTTGTAGAGAGCTGTGAGGACGACCTGCTGGTGGACTGGTTTAAGCTCATCCATGAGAAGCACCTGCTGGTGCGGCGTGAGTCGGAGCTCATCTACATGTGAGTCCTGTTGTCCTGCTGGCACCTGCACGGGGCCTGTGGTGCTCAGCTGGCCCTGGGGCACCACTCCTTGGGGTGCTGGGCCCCAGGCAGAATCCTTTACCGCCTTGTTCCCACACCCCAGCTTCAAGCAGCAGAACCTGGAGCAGCGCCAGGCTGACGTCGAGTATGAGCTCCGGTGCCTTCTCAACAAGCCAGGTGAGCACCTACCTGCTTTGGCCTGAATATCAGAGGAGCAGAGCTGAGTCTTTCTGTCTGGACTGGAAAAGGGCCAGGGAGGTGTTCCAGCCCTCTAGGATAGCAGAGGTTATAGCTGGTGACAGATAGCTAGAGCCAGGCTGGGTACTCCGTGGATGTGGTGGCATGGTTGTCCATGGTGAAGAGGATAATGGGCTCTAGGTGAACGTCAGGCTCAGGGGCAGTCCTTGCTGTGTGGCCTTGGGTGGTTTCTTTACCTCTCTGGGCCTCAGTGGCTTCATATGTGGCTGTGGCATGGTGTGAACCACAGCCTCAGGCAGGGAGGGCAGGACTAGAGCAGCAGAACCAAGTTGGGTATGGTGGCACACTCCTGTGGTCCCAGCACTCAGGAGGCTGAGGCAGGAGTGCCTCAAATTCAAGGGCAGCCTGGGAACACAGTGAGTTCAATGCCAGCGTGTACTACGCAGCAAGATCCTGTTTCAAGAAAACCCCTTGAAACAACAAAAATAAATGGTGGGTGTGGGCCACCATTGCCATCTCCCAGATGAGGAAGTGGAGGCCAGAGAGGCTGGGGTGCAGCCTTTGGTGTTGCATCAAGCCTGTCCCTGTACACACAGCCCTTCCTGCCTTGGGGGCAGTGGTCCTGTTGCACTTGGGCACCTCAAGCATCGCTAGAAACCTGGGCTAGGCTGCCACTCGGAGGTCACAGTGACACCTGGTGGCCAGGGTGGATACAGCACTCTGCTTCCCAGGCAGCCTGGTCCTATCTTCCTGCTTCTTTAGCTGCTCTTGTCATCGTGTCCCAGAAGATGCTTTTTGAGGACACAGCTGGTTGCTAGAGCCTGGGAAGGGATGGAGACCCTTTGGACAGCACAATGCTAAGCTCTTGGTGTCAGGATGCCCTGGTTCAAAGCCTGGCCCTGCCTCAGCTGTGTGATGCTGGTCAAGGATTTAACTTCCCAAGCCTGAGTTTCCCCACACATAGATTGGGGACATAACTCAGCCAGCCTCCAGCCCCAACCTCCAGAATTGAGAAGTAGCAGGGCAGGATTTGAACTTGGGTGGTGGGTCTGAAACCCACACTCTGTCCCCAGAACAAGATGAGGGGGTCACAGTATGGGTAGTGGCTGATGGCAAGGTTTGCAGCAGATGTTGGGGAGGCAGTGCTGAGTAGGGACACTCAGCCCTGGGAATTGCAGGCTGGGGGGCAGGGACCACAGCACGGGTGGCCCCTGTGGGCAGCTCTGGGCATCCTTGTCAGCTCACTCTGGCCTTGCCTCCCAGGGCCACCTTGTGTGTGAATGGACAAGCTCGAGCTGGAAGCCCTGTAATGAGTGCGGGCTCCATCCTGAGAGTGTGCATCGTGCTCCCTGCCCAGGCCCCCACAGAGTGTTTTTGGTGGGCAGCTTTGTGTCCTTGGTTCCTTTCTACAGTGACCTTCATTCTCTCCTGCTGTTCTGGGGAGAAAGAGGGTTTTCCTCCCACTCACATCTGACCTTTCCCCCGGTAGAAAAAGACTGGACTGAGGAGGACAAGAGCCGGGAGAAGGTGCTGATGCAGGAGTTCATGACCCTCATTGAGCAGCGCAATGCCATCGTCAACTGCCTGGATGAAGACCGACAGAGGTGACACAGCTGGGCTCTCACAGTGAGATGGCTCCCTGGTGGAGCTGGGATGCAGCCCTACACCCCAGGCCAGGCCTGTCCTCCCCACCAATGACCCCAGCCTACCTCACTCCAGCCCCACGGGGCTCAGATGCTGGGAGTTCTTCCTGTGGGTGCTCAGCTTCCCTTTCCTGTTCCAGGGAGGAAGAGGAAGACAAGATGTTGGAAGCCATGATCAGGAGGAAGGGTGAGTCCCCTCCTTGGGAGTGGGGGTTCTGCACTTGAGCTCTAATTTTTCAGCCTGAGGCTGGAGGGTGAGGGGCAGGTCAGATACAGGGCTGGAACAAGTGTCGTCGGAGTTGTAGGGTGCAAAGTCCCAGGCTGCTTTCCTGGGACAGCAGCCTCAGGCAGGAAGGCCCTGGTCCATCCTTGCAGGGTGGCCATGGACACCCTGGTGCTCATAGGACTGTGGTATGCTAGGATACTTTCACAGTGTGGACTTGCTGGCCTTCTGGTCGGTTCCTCCTGAGACTGCAGATTGGCTGGGTGGGTGCATGGGTCCCAACGGCAGTGGCTGCTTGGGGTCATGTGTGCCTGGAGCAGCTACAGAGCACTGGCTTGACTCAGTTTCTGCTAGCAACTCTGGCCTCATGGGTGTCTCCACTCAGGCTGGAGCCAGATGGCTTGGCCTAGCTTGGCATGTGGGCTGTGCCCTCACTTCTGTGTCTGCGGAGTACAGTGACTGGGCACCCCGCTCCTGTGTGGGACTGTAGAGAAGACCTCTGTCGTGCACTTAGCACAGGCCTGGTGCCTGCGAGCAGCTCAGCTGGGGCCAGCTCCTTCAAAGGCCTGCATTTTCCTTGTTGTAACCTTGGCGGCTGGTGTGGCAGATGAGTTCTGAGTTCCCTCTGGCTCTGATGCTTGGTGTCTGTGTTAGGGCCCATAGGACCATGAGCCCCAGTGTGGGTAAAGTGAGCCTTTGAGTGTCAAGTGTGACCCAGATTGGGTCACACAAATGCGAGTCTCCCAGTTCTTGCTGATCACTAGGAGAGAATGGTCCCCAACCTCTAGGGAGAAAGGAGACGGGCACATGAAGTGACTTGCCCAAGGTTTCCATGAGAGGCATGTGGCTGGGCCAAGCCACTGTCCACACAGCTGCTCAGTGACATAGGTCACTAACCCTGCCACCCTGGGAGGAGTCCCCTTCCCCACCTGGTATAGCACCCTCTTCCTCTGCTGCAGAGTTCCAGAAGGAGGCTGAACCCGAGGGCAAGAAGAAGGGGAAGTTCAAGACCATGAAGATGCTGAAGATGTTGGGAAATAAGCGTGATACCAAGAGCAAGTCCCCTGGGGACAAGAGCTGACAGCGAGGGAAGCCACTGGGACTGCCCCCTCTTGGGTCTTACGGGTCAGGGGAGCCCTCTGCTACCCTTGGATCCACCAAAGGCTGAGGCAACTTAATGGCAGGGAGCCTCCAGGTGACCTCTCCCATCTCAGGTCTTAGCCTGCCCTGTCAGGTTCTGACGTCTCCACATGCTTGGTGGGACTCAAAGAGCAGGGACCAGGGGCCAAGGAGAGTGGTGGTGGAGCCTGAGCACCTGCTTATTCAGCCCAGCCCCTGACCTGGCAGGGAAGCTCCATGGCTGCTCTCCCTGCTGAACACACTGGCCAGGACTGCCTGACACCCAGTGCCTCTGTAGGCCTCTGGACTCCTGCTCCTCATGGCTGGCCAGCAGAGGGGCTGCCTGCCTGACTTCCTCCTGCCCAGCTGGGACCCTGAGTCTCTGCCTCCCATGCAGCACGGGTGCCCTAAATCTCGCGGGTCCCCTCATCCAGACGCTCTATTTATGAAGTCTACAGTTGAGTTTGAGCTGGCTCCTGAGTGGTCTGTGCTGTCACATGTGAATGGGCCAGATGGGCAACTCATCTTCTCTCACCCTGAGTTCCAGGGTTCTCCCTCATCTCCCCTCTTCCATGGGATGTCTCACTTCCCACCACACAGGCCCCTGATGCCTGCCCCATTGCTTAGTCCCCTGTAGAGGACCTACAGGGGTGGCCCCAAGTCAGAGCTCTGGTCCCAGTCCTCAGTCTAGGGAGGTACGCTTCAGGTAGGTGCTAACTCTGGTTCTTTAATAAGTCTGACCCCTAGTTGGCCTGACCCTAATTTAGGCTTTCTCCCCTGGCCACACCGGTGGTCTGGCCCATTTCCACGTATGGCCATCACTACTGTCTCCGGTTGTCTGTCCACTCCCCACCTCCCCAGCTTCTTCCCACCAGAGGACTGATGGCCACCAACCCACTGGGTGGCTGTGGATGAGGATGAGCGACAGGGATACTTTTGTCCAGGAAATGTGCCCGGCAGCTCTTGGTCACAGCACTGTTAAATAAGCTCTATCTGGGCGCTGCAGGCCCCTCCCTCCACACAGCTTGGGAAGAGATCACACTGTATTAACCTGAGAGTGTTCCTCACCAACAATAAATGGAGACAACTTGAATTCTTAGGCCCCAGC
Source organism: Octomys mimax (assembly GCA_002564305.1). Lineage (NCBI taxonomy): Eukaryota > Metazoa > Chordata > Mammalia > Rodentia > Octodontidae > Octomys > Octomys mimax. Next base: position 7,916 of record NDGM011093470.1, read on the forward strand.
CATGCCTCCTGGCCAGACAGCTCTGATTCCCAGTGTGGCCCTGACGGGTTCCAGATGGCTGTCAGTCATGTCCCACATTGCAAGCATGGCTGCCCTTACTTTAGTCATTGGTCATTTATGGGAATCAACATAGACCCAGGGGTACGGGATTCCTATGTATGTAATTTGTAAATGTTAACCCCTCACTACGCAGATCAGACTCATAGTGATTCTCCTGCTTTCAGCCTCCCAAGAGCTGGGATTATAGGTGCTCACCAGCACACCCAGTCTCCATCGCAGTCTCAGCATGCCCCACAGTGGGCATGGCATACTGGGGATTGAACCCTGGCCACTACGCTCTGCCTAAGTAGGCACTTTGGTCCGCTGAGCTGTCAGGCCAGCCCTTAACCCCTGCTCTGAATTTGCTCCATGGTTCTCCAGTTTGCTGCCTCAAAGGGCCATGTGATGGGCTCTGAGGTGGCGGACATACCCAGTCATAATGCTACCTTGATCCTCAGGTCCTTGAGGGAACGTGACACTGGCTTTCCATGGACATTCCTGAGCCAGTCCTCACATGCACAGTCGTGTTTATTCTAGAAACAAAACAGGTCACATGACCCAACCTACCCATATGGGTGGATTGATAGTGCCAAGATATTTTGGTTTATGAGGACAGGCTACAGGAGAGGGGAGGATAGGTGGCTGTCAGAAACCTGAGGGAAAGAAGTCCTGATGTCCTGTGCACGAGGCCGGGGAGAAATGGGGTCAGGTCACTCTGTGCAGCTTAAGTTGGGGAATTGTAGATGTTACAGTGGAGGTTCTGGGTTTGTTCAGGGCCACAAAATACAGGCAGAGCTGGACTTGCAAAGTGAGGGTGCCTCAGTTTGAGACCTCCCTCCCCCACTCTGCTTCACCCTACTGGCTGCATTTAGTGAGGGATGGTGCTAGTTTGAAGCTTGGAGGGTGCTTGCTCTTTAAATGCCCTTGGCTGTATTGGTGAGCCTTAGTTTTCAGGTCTGCCGAGCTACTTGACTGAACTCAGCTCCTGTAGGCCGCCACAGGGTTGCATACAGGTGCCCTTCTGATTTGCTCTTGAATATGTAAAGTGGGAGCTGGAAACCACCTGTATATACCCCTGGAAAAAAATACATATACCCCTGCTCTCAGCCAAAAGGCAGACACAATTGGGCTCTACAAACTCTAACTCTCAACAATAAGCATTGTTCCTGTGAAAACAAGGTAGTTCACAGAATGACCCAAGTTAAATGACCCAAGTTAAATGTTTTATTGGCCAACTAATTGGTATGGTTAAACTCTTGCCCAGGGCTATAAGAAGTAAAATGGGCATGACTTTCTAAGACAGGTGGAAGAAAGCTTCACCTTCAGTCTTAAGTTCAGGAACAAAAGGAGCAGGACACTAAGAGGCTGGAGGTGGCAGGGAGAGAGCCCTGAATGCCTGGCAACATGCGTCCACAGTGCTGAGACCTGGGCCTTGCTGTCACAGAAAGGACTGGAAGTCTGTGGCTGTGGGTGGCTCAGAGGCATCTGCAGTAGTGTCCAGGGAAGGCCCTGTCTGACCCACGCTGACAGGCAGGGCAGTGCTGGCCACCATTGGATGTGGTGAAGGGCCAGTAGAAGTGCCTCCAGCCATCCAGGGTGGGCTGCCCATTCCATCTCTGGCTAGGTGGTGGCCAGAGCTTTTGTAAGTTCTTCGGTCCTCTTGTGGTCAATGTCTTCCATTTCCCGTATTTTCTGCAAAGGCGATCAGGGAAAGCCAGTGTCTGACAGGAGCTGAAAGAGCTTGAGATGATGTGGACCGAGCTCAAGACTGCTGTGGCTTCTCCCATCTGCTCTGCACCCCAGGCCCACCACCCCCTGCTGGGTTCTCCTACCTGGGAGATTTCAGCGAGGATGATCCCGTGGTATTGCCTGCCCTGTCCCAGGGCCTCCATGGCAGCCAGGAATTCCTTTCTCTCCTGGACTTCCCTTACCACTGGACAGAGGAGGAGGGACATCAGTGCAGGACCGGGGGACCCAGACCCCTACGAGGGTGAGGGCAGTGGATCGCTTCCCTTGCGGAGCGGCAGTGGTTCTGCTTCAGGAACTTTTTTCTTGTGGGCCCCATTCAGTTCTACACACACACACACACACACACACACACACACACAGAGCTCACATTCTTCAAACCGGTCCAGCTCATGGGCTGGCTCCTCCTGCCAAGCAGGGGGGCCTTTTCTCTTCCGTTCCTCTGGATCCTTCCCAGTGGCAAAGATATTTTGGAGTCTTCGTTTCTCCTTCTCCAGATCTCCTGCAGAGCCCAGAAATGGCCTTGTTAGGCATGAAGGGCATTTGCATTTATGTTTCCAGCCAGGCACACTACGGAGCCGGGGCTTCGGAGTCATGGGGAGAGGGATTTATGGACTCCACAGCTTCGCCCCTGGCTATATCTTCGCCCCTCATGTCAAGATGGGAGGGAGTGGTGGAAAGGGGCAAGGAAGGAGCCGTGTTAAAGCCCATGCACAACTGGTTCAGTGCAAGGCCAAGAAAGCTCAGAGTCTGGAGGGTCTCAGTGGTGGCAGGCCATGTCCTGGGAACTGCAGGGACATCTCAGGAGGGGCTGGCCAGAAGTCATGGCAGATGTGAGGGAGGAAGGGTGCTCCATGATGTGGGCTGGAGCACAGAGGGTGAGAGGAGAGCAGCAGTGACCCCTGACTGGCTTAGTGGCGTGCAGTTCCTCAGGAAAGAAAGTTTGGGAAGAAAATAACAAGGGGCCAGCCTAACTGGTTTCCCTGGACATCCTCAAGCTAGTGCAGGCCCAGGCGCTAGAGCATGCATGTCGAGGCCAGAGAATCCGGTTAGATACCTGCCTGTCTGCCCTGTGAGATATTTTTTGCCCATGTCCTAGGTCTCTGGAAGACTCAAAGACGCTAGCCCAGGCCCTGTCACTTACTGGTGGCTTGAGGCCTGAACTGCTCACGGCTGTAGGCTCCATTGGCCTGGCACAGGCTGGCGGGCCGGAGGTGAGACCGGGTTGTCAGGCTGGGAGACAGGTAGATGGCCGAGGCTGGCTGCTTGGAAGGTGCTGTCATCTGGCTTGATGTTGGGCTGCACTGTAGGGGCAGAGGGTCTCCCTCTGGGGACAGAAAGTTGCGAGAGGACCTACCTAGTTTTTTGTTTGTTCCTTTGAGACAGGGTCTCACTATGTAGTCCAGGCTGACCTTGAACTCATTATGTAGCCCAGGCTGACCTCAAGCTCATGGCAATCCTCCTGCCTCAGACACTGCAAACACTTTTTCTCCCCAAATAAAGGTGGTGTCTACCTGTTATAAGTCAAGTGGTGCAAAAGATTCTTCCTGCCCCCTCCAAGCCCACTCTGCAATAAGCAATGGCGGTTTGGTGCTTTCTACTTTTTTTTTTTTTTTTTTTAATCCATAAACATGTTCAGAGATCCTTGTGCATATATTTTTCCTTTGGTGCTGGGAATCAAACTCTGGACCTGCATTTGCCAGGCAGTGCTTGTGCTGCTGTGCTATATCCCCAGTGTGCATATATTTTTTATGTGCATACAAAATTGACTTTTCAACACACTGGATCATACTGTCTCATCAGTGACTGACTCTTTTCACCCAATAATTTATCATGTATATCTTTCTAGAAAAATCTGTTTATTATACAACTTCTTTTCATAGTTATATACTGGTTAAAATGATTGTATTATTTATTCCACTGGTCTCCTAGTTGTAGAAGTTCAGATTTCCAGGCTTTCTGTCAGTTTTTCTTCTCCTTTTTAACTATCCCCAGCAGTGCAATAAACATTGTTCTGCACTCAGTCTCTGCCTGGTGCTTTTGTGTGTTTTTCTTCCGCTTGGGCTATGGGCTGGGAGGGTCAGTTTGGGTGGTAACAGACACCCATCCTCCTCTTAGCCTGGGCCTGGGCCTCTTCCCAGGCCACGAAGTGAGCCTGCTGCTGTCATGGTTCTCATCTGGTCCCTGTCTACCTCTCCAGCCTTCTTCAAATCCACTCATCAAACATAGATTCAACATTGCCTCTGTGCCAGGCCCTGGCCACAGGAGCCAGTGAGAAGTGAGGTGAAGTCTAGCCTTCCTGGGGCATCTGTCAGGGAAGGGACAATATTGTAAGTGATACCACGTTAGACAGCTGGATCACCAATATGTCCCACTGGGTCTCACATATAGTTTTGGCAGGGGCTGGGGAGATGGCTCAGTGGAATAAGCGCTTCCCTGGCAAGTGCAAGGGCCTGA
>NDGM011093472.1:0-12292 GCA_002564305.1 Octomys mimax
ATGTAACTTTTGTATCTGATAAGTTCAGTCAAGTACCCTCAGGATTTATCCTGTAGCCCTGTAACGCACTTTACAGATCCTTTGTCAGTGTCAGCCAGGAGGATGAGTAACAGCCATTGCTTGACCAATTTGCTCTGTGGAAGTCTGAGAGAATGTTTTTTCTCTCCATGTGACTCTTCCTAGGCACACTCTACATCATCAATCACATTCCTCTGTGGCTCCATAATCCTCTTGGTCAGAAAATTTGGAGCACAACTGAGTTACATGTTGTTACAGTATAGGTTCTCCTACGTCCCAAGTCTTCACTGACCTTGAAAGGCTAGGGCCAAAATGCTGATTGACCTTGCAGGCCTTCTTTTACTCCAATTTTGAACTGCTAACTTAGGTTGTTAACCTTCCAGAGGAGAAGCTTATTATTAACCTGCAATATATATAGTTCGGTTTACCCTATCTGTCTAAATATCAAACCTCTTTGGCATATCATGGAACAGGTATTTTCCCAGATGGTGAAAATCTTAATCAAGGCTAGGATTTTAGTCTTCTTCCTTCCTAGGACTTTAACACCTTATCCTCTCATCATTCACAGGTCAATTTACAACTGCAGTTGGGAAGGAGGCTTTCCTTAGAACTATGCAATGCCAGAGATAGTAGCAAAATAGCTTATTGAGGATGAAGGAACTTCTTCTAGCCAGCCAGGCCTTAGGCTCCAGGTCCTAGACTCCAGTTCAGGGATGGCAATGCCACAAACAGCTCACTGTGACATGCATGCCACAGGGCCATGATTGCTGCCCTAGACAAAGATCCACAGAGTAGACATGGCTCCTGGAGTCCCTGCATTGAGCACAAGATTTTCTTTTTACTCACAATGTTCTACAATTTATTGCCATGTTTTTAACAGAATATTTATGTTTACTCCTTCTGCTCGATACTAAAGAGCAACTTCAATCTGATGTCTCAAATAAAACCATTCAGTTATTAAGGCTCCCTCTCACACTCTCAAGCATGTATACCAGAACTTTTATAGAACGGGTTGGAGCCTCTCCCACCGCCCTGCCTTCACCGACCTGCTCGTTCATGCATACTTCATAAAGCAGCGTCTCTGTGCTGGAGAGAGATGAACCCTGTCCTCTTCCAACCCACTGCTGCTCTCTTCTGTGACCCAGCCCAGTTTCTCCTGTCTACTGTAGCCTTTATTTCGATGACTATTTTTCATTTGTGGCATTTCTAATTTTAAACATTCATTTGCTCTTGGTTTCCTTCTTTCCTTCGCTTGGATTTGCTTCAAAAATTTGTCACTCTTCTCGGTGGAAATCATTCTGGATTTATCTTTCCGGGCTTCCTTATCAGACTTTTTGCTTTTTTTGATGCTTTATTAGTACCAGATTCATTCATGGGCTTTGGAGTCTGGGTCTGAAGTCCATCTGTGGTGAAAGGTCCTCTTATGCTCAACCCTCCCTTCAGAGTACGAGGCCCAGCACTGGAGCACAGGCTCCCAGAGAACACTTCCTGTGCCGCAGGGATGGGACACTGCAGTGCACATTCAATCACAGACTCAGCATGCAGCGGAGACTAGTTTAAGTCACAAAACTGAGACTGTGCTCCCACCTTTTATCCCTCCAGCTAAGAGACTCCAGCTCCAAAGTGTGCTAACTGTGGGACTTTTCTTTTCCTTTACCTCTTGTCAAGAGCACAGAAAAGTCCCCCCAGGCCTTGCTTAATTTATAGTACAGTACTACCAATATAAATAATATTATTGCAAGTAGTATTTTGTGTTGCTGAGAATGGACCCTAGGGCCTTGAGCATGTTGTGCAAGTGCTCTACCACTGAGTCACACCCTCAGCCTCCAGACCTTGCTTCACAAAGCAGGCCTGGCTTGGTCTCCTAGGCAGGAAACTATCACCTTGTCTTATGGGAGGAGCCCAGTACATCCCTCACTTCAGCCTGGAGAACTACTTGAATTTTTATTTGTTTTTGTATCTCAGAGAAGAACTATTTGACCTTGACGAGGTCCACCTTTTCTTTCTTACAGCTCTGTATCGTTACTCTATGCTACACACAGCACAGCATAAAGTCACAGTGCCAACCTCCAGAAGTCCCACAGCCCCGAGCTCCATTATGTCACAAACCCCAAACCAGACCAGTGACCATCAAGGAGGGCTGGTCTTAAACTCAGTGGGCACCCTGAACTTAAGGCACTATACAATGGTGTGTAATACAGGCATTTCGACCATATCGAGCAGTCTTGGATGAAACCTTGCAATGATCTTTCTGCAATCAGTTGGTATTTAGTGGCTTCTTCATTGAGCTGTTTGGCAAGTCATTTAATGACCCTGAGTCTTAGTTTCCTTCTCTGTAAATTAAAAATAATAAAACTTAGGTCTTAAGAGTTGTGCGAGAAGCAAGTAAGAGTTCCACAAAAGTGCTTAGTACCATGCCTACTATGTAGAAGGCTGATATTAAATAGTAACTACCTTTATTACACTTTGCTTGACAGGTAATTATGGGATAAAATGAAATAGGACACGAATTGTCTGGCACAACACGGATGCTTGTCAAAGGTTATTTCTCACCCTTTTGAGTGGAATTTGGAACCACATTAAAACTTCTTTCAACCAGAGTCCACCAATTTAGAGTTTCTAACAATTAGCAAGAGTTAAGCAAATGTTTATTAAATGAAGGTTTGAAAACTAATCACATAAACCAAGGCACAGGATGGTGATAGGGTAGAGGAGTGGAAAGGGAAAGGATGATTGCAGGGTGTGTATTTAGTAAGTTCAAGCTAAGAAGGGAAGCAAAGCCGTTTCCAGGACACCATTCTAAAGATGAGCACATTAATTACAAAGGCAATATCTCCTTCGATCAGTAGCACCTTTGCTTGGCAATATTTTCTTGGCTAGCAAGTGGCTATTTCTTGTGAGTGTAAGAAAGAAACCAGCCATTTTTCACAAATACTCAATAATTTAGACATTTTACTAATTTAGACCTGTTGGCTTCCAAGCAATTATGAATCAGTATGAAAATAAGTCACTGAAAAGTGGCTGAAAAGCAAGCTACTAATGAGAAAGCTTGCCCAAGTAATCGGTGAAAATGAAAGCATCAGTTTCCTATGTGTAGCCTAATGGTAGTGTTTTAAAAAGGATGCTATTGTCTTACGAATATGGTTAATAGCCCCAAAGTGTGTACTTGGTACACAATGTATACATGGATAAACCTCAAACGTTGAGAGGAATAAACATAATTCCTAAAACTCAAGGAGCTGCAATAGCATTAGGGAGAGAGAATCCAGGAACATTCAACTGGCACACGTATTCCACCTGCATCCGTGACCAAACAGCTTAGGACTGTGTGCCTACACTAGGACCCGAAGGCAAGACAGCTGCGCATGTCAGAGAGCAGCAGATTTACACCGTCCAGACGGGACAGAGAAAACTCTGTTAGCTAAGACGTAAAATGGCAAAACTTTTGACATTAAATCTGTTGCAAAGTGCCTACTACCTGCGGGGCAAGTTGCTTCCAGTCTAGTGGGGCATGTGGAATGGGAGAAGCAACTCAGAACAGAAACTGCATTCAAAAAGACGGCTCCTGGTTAACTGACCAGACAGGGAGAAGCAGAGAAGGACAGCATTTCACCTAGCTAACGAAAAAACCTAGACAAAGATTCATGTTCTGAGGGATTGAGTTGCAATTTTTATCTTATAGAACCATGAAAGAAAATTACTTGAGCATATTTATTTTTTTATAAATAAAATCCCAAAGTCCACAAAGCCATATATTTAACCTATGATTTTTATTTTTTTGGCGGAACCGGGAATTGAACTCAGGCCCTTGCGCTTGCCAGGGAAGTGCTTATTCTATTGAGCCATCTCCCCAGCCCCTTAACCTATGATTGAATCAAGGAGAAAATAAAATGCTTTCTTGGAATCTTTTTGAGTATTAAATAAAATAATATACATGTTTCTTAACTTCAAAGGCACCATCAATATCAAAAAAACAGAAAATAATTGTCTTTACGAAAGTCCGGGGCCAGGGAGAAAACTCAGTGGTCTAAGAGCCTGCCTGGCAAGTTCAAGGATCCAGGTTTGATTCCCGGTACTGTATGGTGTGCTGACCCCAAAACTGGATGTGCTGGTGCATGTCTGTAATCCCATGCCTGGTAAGGCTGAGACAGGAGGATCACTACGAGCCCGAGCTGCATACTAAGACCCTATATCAAATAAATAATTTTTTTTAAAAAAGTCTGACAAATGTTCATTTAAAATAAAGAAAAAGAAAACCCGGTGTTAAATATGAAGTAATTTCCATTATACTTCCCAAACATTTTTTCAGAAGGAATTACCTTGAAGATTTTTAATGAAGAATCATTTTTAAATGTCTGAAATTAGTGAAGGGCAAGGATGCAATCATTTGCATTTCAAAATTAATTGTCCTCTAATGAATGTCCTTTAGAATTTGTCTTCCTATGGACTTGAACTTGATGTCTCACCACTAGAAACTGATTTTTTGGGGGGCACGTCCATTAGCTCAGTTGTTTAAGTGCCTGCTTAAACAAAGCAGTCAGTCTCTGGGAGCGGTGGTTTGATACCCAGATACTCAAGGCAATCCAGACCAGCGCTGGAGGCAATCTGGAGCCGCAAAAAAAAAAGAAACTGATTTTTTAGTACAAGGTCCTGTGGAGAGTGACACTTTTATTGGGATGACGTATTCATTTCCACATCCTCGTATCGCCTCACAATTCGGAGTTTGGTCCCAAGAGGGCCAACATATGTCCTTTATACTCAGGCCCCTGAGACCTTCCCAGGAAGGCCCCTTTATCTGATGACCTCATTGAATGTTCTGGACTCAAGCGCTGTTTATCTCTATTCCAAGGCACGACCATCCAAATCAAATTTCCTATTGTGTTATCCATAAAGCAGGCAGCTGAAGAATCTCATTGACTGCCTGTCCGGTGGACATTCCCACCCGGACAGGCCCAATACCGAAGGCGGGAAGTACTACTCACAATCCTTCCACAAGCCAGGAAGACACTGGGTGAGCTACCAAAGATATCTGAAGTATAGAATTTCTGCCCTAAATTTAAGGTGAGAAATTAAGTTTTTAAAATCCTTTATGAGTCCTTGATATTATTTTTAAAAAATGGTCATAAATATCTAAAGAATAGCATAAAGAACAGTTATATCTCAAATCACAAAAAAAATGCTAGTAATTCATTACATGCTTCATCAGAACTATTTCAGGAAAAGTAGTCTTTCTCTAAAGGGCTGTCCTTAGTCTTATGTATCTCTTCCATTACTACATGATCAATTTGTATGTGCATGACTCCTACCTGTTCATCATAAACACTTCCTTCCGATTCTCCTTTAGATGAAGTCTCCTGTGGTGTCCCAGTTATACTCCTTTGTTTATATTGCTAATCTACCCTTCCAGCCACTCTTCTGTCAAAGGGACATCACTTTCTGGCAGCTTCCTGTCTTATGTATAGAACATAGTCCCAGATGGCCTCTGCCTTCCTTAGATGCCTTACGGGGAGACCTCCGGCTCTCCACGGTCCTTTGCATCTCTCCGCCGCCCTGCTTCCATCCTGGGCTCTGCCTCCCCTCATTCACCCCTTCCACTTGAGCAGCCTTCCCATTGAGGCGTGTCAGACCCCCCTTCTCTGCTCCTTCAAATTACTTCTCAAACCCACCTGCTTCAAAACTCTGGTTAGCAATTACACCCACGCTGTGCTGTGGGTGTTGACTGTATTATTGCTCTCGTTTGCACTCTTGGTAAGTTTTTTAGGATAGAGGTTTCCTTCCCTTTACCTATCTTAAAACATGCTGTGCAGCTACACTGCACATAAATGCAGTGGTAGGATTCCTTCAACCCCTTGATTTCATTGAAATTATCTGCAACTTAAAAACGCTTCATCATTCCCAAAACATCTTTCCAAAAACTAGAGAAGAAAATGCCCTCAGTGGTCATTGCATTTTTAAAGGTAATTTTTTTTTTTGAAAGTCCAAGTTCATAGAGAGCAGCATGGAGGTTCAGAATAGAGAGGGCCAAGGGAGTTCATCTGTTTCAGATTTCCTCATCATAGACAATGCAATTGTGGTCCAGGGAGATGGAATGACCTTGCCACGACTCACGGAAAGTGATCAACACAGCAGTCCAGCACTCAGGCTGCGTAGGACACGTCCTCGGGCACGTGCTGCAGAGCCCGCTCACAGCATATGCTGCTGACGCGTGTCGTGTCAGCCCTCTCCACTGCACTCACAGCTCATCCGGGATCCCCGGATGTGGCCCTGGGCTGCAGGACCATGGTCACAGTGCCACCTCTCCATCACTACTTCTTGCTCCTGAGAGGCTCCCGTTTCTCCGTGTATACTTTTAGCCTACAATGCACTGGGTTAGCCTTTATCTAAGAGAAGCACAGTCAGAAAAATCAGCACGAAGAACCAGACTGTGTTCACAAAACACACCTAGACTCTGCAACACACAACCAGATAGGGCCTCATAGTCCTCTTCAGACTATCCGTGGGTGGCCTTTTAGCCCCAAAGCAGTTCTGTAAAATCATTATTGATACTACCTTATGTGGACATTTTTAATACAAAAAAAAATCCCAACAATGTAAGTGGGGAAACTAAGGAGCCCTTTCCCACCGGCCTCTGTCCCTGGAGAACAGAAGTATGGGCGGGTGCTAAGCAAACTACAGTGATACGAAATTTGACATCTTGCAAAGCAAACACCAATACTATGACTGGGGAGGAGTTCTTCACAAGTGCAGGTAGAACTCATTCTCCAACGGTATTTTGGAATGTCATTGCTGAACATCCCACTATACACATGAGGATATTCCTGTTTCTCAAGCCGGCCAACTCTTGCCCATCTTAGCACACACAGGATCTATGACGTGCAGCTCTATTTGCTTTCTGTATGCTTCTTTCTTTACCACGGAAACCTGACACAGCATCCTGTCTGCCCTTGTTCACAGTGCCGGCTCACATGTGAAAGGCCGTAAACATTGAACTAAACCGCATCCAAACGCTGTACCGTGGCTTTTTCAAAATATCTATTTTAGGAATAATTCCAAGTTGATAGAATGCAATGGTGGCACCTCAGACCCGGTCATGGCCCTGAGAGACTCGGGCTTCGGTGAAAGCCACGTGAACCGTACAGCCCTCCCGAGAACGAACTTAGATGTCTGCTTCTCAGTCATCTTATTTGCACACTGGGCTTCATGCCCTCGGGAGTCCATCCTTTTCCTTTCTTCCTCTTCTTTTAAAGAATGATATTTATTAAGCATGTGGTCACCACTCATCATTCAATTCAAGTATTTCTGTAATTTTCAAGAGTTTTTATTATAGATTTCTTTTTAAAAGAGACGACAAAATTTATTACAATTTACTGTTACTTTTGTGCTACCTAAGCTAAACTTACAAATGTAAAACTGCTCAGGTAATACTGAGACCTATCTTAAGGTGTATATGTTAACGTTAGAGATAGTATAAAGTTTATCAACACCACTGATTACAGTTTTTTTTTTGTATTTCAGGGAAGGGTCTACTGGGTGTTCAGGGTCTTACTACTAGATCGGACTGGTAGTGATCCATCTGTTAACAGCCACCCAAGAGCTGGGTTTGCAGGTGTGCGCCACCATGCCCAGTCTCAATTACCATCTCAGCATGCCGCAGGGGTGGGGCCAGCACTACAGGCCCGGGGATAGAACCCCCGGCCCATGTGCCTACTTGCAGACCTTTAATCCACTGAGCTATTTGGCCAGTCCTAATGCCACTGATTTCAAAATCATGGTGTATTTTTGTTTTAAAATAATTCACAGTTACATATTAGCAATGTTTTTATTCTTAAAACAAATCAAGGTTATACATCAAGATTATTTGCCTTGTCAAAAATGAAAGTTTCTACCAGTTTTTCCACCCAGAAGATAAAGGCTCTATATTTAGTCCCTAGAAAGATTTATCAGTGGATTTTAGATAAATAACACTTTTAAACATTAACAGCTTCTCAAACTACACATTCATTTCTGGACCCAGGGAAAAACAAATTCTTATTTTGTTTTTCACCTACTACGCTTTTCATGTACCATCTTTCTTTGGCATCTATGATCCTCAAGATTTTTTTAACCTTGTTCTCTAAGATATTTCAGCACAACAATACTATTGAGCATTTTCCTACCTATGCTTATATATTCCATCTGTACACTCACTTATTGACATGCTTTTCTACGCTTTATCTTTATTATTGCCTGATATCATCTAGGATCTCAAAGCAAATAAAGTAAGTTTTTTTCAACTGTGGTTTCTTAATACTCCTTCTCACTGCTTTTCAATGCTTCTGCTTTTGAATTTAATATTTAATTATGTTTTTCTACTTCACCAACTTTATGAAAGAACAATGACTTTATTCAGGTGCATTTCACCAAATAAGTGATTACCCTTGTATTAGATGAAAATAGTATTATCATAACTTATTTTAAAAATATTAATAAGTAAATAATGTAGGTGCACACACACACAGCGATGCACTGATATTATCTACACGATCTAATGTATATATTGTAGGGTGCTTCACGTTTACCAAGAAGTTTCACAAATTCGTGTACCATCTGCTCTTCACCATAACTTCATGAATCAGACAAAGTATGTGTCCCGGCATTAGACAAAGAAGAAACTGCAGCTAAGAAAGGACTAGCTAAGCTCACACAGTTCTTTAAACTGTTTTGAATTCATTTTTTTTCTAAGTGCAATCTTTTCTTCTAACATATTAGTCCGCCTATTCTTAAACTCCCACAGAGGCACTTTCTCTTCAACAACAACAACAACGATGCACAGACTTTGCTGAAGACTTGCTTATGTAATATAATGTTTAATTTAATACAATACATGATTTGCCTGGATCTGGGGGATTTCATAGGACTTCACCTGCACGCAATCTCCTTAAGATGTGAACTGCATAATGACATTATGTACTTATGAGATAGCTTATGTTCTATTTGTATGTGGTTCTGAGACCCTGCATATCAATATTTAGTTCTCAGAAAAATTCTTCCTTGTCTTACTTTCCACACATTTTAATCACCAAGTTTTGATTATTTATAAGCATTTACCAAGAAGGGGACACACAAGGAACTCTTCCTAGAACAGCTTCTCAGTTCCAAAACAATGCTTATATAAAAATACATTTTAAAAAGGCAAACTTTTTGGTCAGGGAGATGGCTCAGTGGAATAAGCGTTTGCCTGCCAAACACAAGCTCCTGCATTCGATCCCTGGTATCACACACACACACACACACACACACACACACACACACAAAGGAAATTAAAATTTTCATCTAGCATTGAATCTGTAGATCAGTTTAGGGCAATGGGTAACTTTACAGTAGTAATTCTTCTTATGCATTAGATCTACCATTTATTTAGATCTTTCAAAATATTTTACAATGTTTTATCAACTGCATAAATATGCACATTTTACATTTTTCTAAATACCTGAATTTTTGTTCCAAAAGAAACAATTTTTTAAAAATTTGTTTTATTTTATTTTAAAGAGTAAAAACAAAAAAGTGAAAGCAGATAGCAAAAAACAAGACAAAAACAGAGCAACAATATGGTACAGATTTTCAAAACAAGAATAGCAAGGTAACAATGGTTGTTATATTAACAATGTATTTTTATCATCAAATCTATTGCTCAGATGAGCAGATATAGATATGCAAGATTGGACAAGTACTTGAACATTAATGCTTTCAATAATCCTTAGGTTTTTTTTCTTGTTCTCCAAAAGAAACAATTTAACAACTTTGTTTTGTTTTGTTTTCTGAAAATCGGTAAGCCAGTTGACTAAAATGAGTTAATCTGGTACCAAACAACTCTGTTAAAATTTTGTTAAAATTTGTCTTTAAATTCTTTGAATATTGTTTTTTATGGCACCTGCTTAGGCAAACACAGGCATGCTATGCTGGCCCCGCCCGCAGGGTGCACTGACATGGTGATTGAGACTGGGCATGGTGGCATGTGCCTATAAGCCCAGCATTTGGGAGGCTGAAAACAGGAGGATCACTACAAGTCTGATTTGTGTAATAAGACCCTGTAAAACCTATGCTAAATATGAAACAAAAAAAACATATATATATATATATATATATATATATATATATGGTTTGTTTCTTTTAGTTTTATGCTACTTTTTACATTTAAATTTATTTTGATTTTACCTTGCTTTGTTGGTTAGATTATCCAGTAAGCCTGATTGGTGATTCTAATTGTAACATATTAATTGCATTAAAATTTCTCCACATATTATAAAAGTTGCCAAAGATAATATTTTAAGTGCTTTTTTCCATTAAGAACATTTCTGCTTGGGCTGCGTGTACAGCTCAGCAGTATGGCATCTCCTTGGCAAGTGTGATATCCTGAGTTTGGTTCCTGGCACCAAAACCAGAATATTTCTGTTTATTCCTAGTGCTCTTATACAGTCATGAAAAGATAATGAATTTTAATTTTGTCTGTAATTCTCGAAATAAACATAATTTATCTTTTATAATCTGTTACTTAAATAAAATTGATTTCCTAAACTTAAACCCACCTTGTATACTTGTGATAAATCTACTTTAGTCGTAACTCAATAATCTTGTTTCTATTCACAAGCGATTTAATTACTAATATATTATTCAAAAACTTTTAAATTAAAAAGTGTAAGTAAAATTGGCCCAGAATTTTCTTTTTCATTATATGGATCTGGTTTGATATCAAGATTATACTATATTTGCTAAGTGAATGAGAGTGCTTTTGCTTTTGCATTTTTAGGCACAGTTCTGGAATTATTTGTGTGTTTAGGAGAACTCACTCTGAAACCCATCTGGGACTGGTATTTTCTTCATGGGAAGATTTTTAATAATTTATCAAACTCTCTAATGTTTATGGAATCATTCTACATTTTTTTCGTGAGCTAGTTTTGTTAACTTACATTATTCTAAAACTGTTTTTCTATAACTGAAAGTTTCAAGCTTGCGACATGAAATTATTTGTGCTATTGTTCCATTATTTTTATCTTGTGTGTTTTGGTTTTCTTACTATTTTCTCTTTTTCTTTGCAAGAGCTGATTTGAGGACGAGCATTCATACAGTAACCACAGTAAAGCTAAGTGGATCCCTTAGTGAAATTTTGCTAATGCTTTCACCCATACAGCCAGCACATAGAGCAAGGTACAAAACTTTCCAGTATGCAAAAGACTCACTCCTATCTCTTCCCAGTTGGCTCCGTCTCAGGGATATATGCTCTGACCTCAGTTACAGATTATGTTCCCCTAATTTCATTTCACAGGAATGGAGGCAGGCAGTTTTATATTTGTGGTTCCTTTTTTCCTCAAAAATGATGTGTGCTTGTATGGGTGTCATCCAAGATGTTGTATAACAGTAGATTCTTCATCAATACTATGCAAGACATTATGAATGGGATGATTTATACAGTTATGTAAACATATTTTTGTTGATTCTCCTTGAAAGCCTATATATGAAGAAAACTATTTTTGTTCAAAACTTTTGGTAGACACATGCACTAATTTCTCTTACATATAAACCTAGAATCAGAATTGATGGAAATAAAATAGGCTGGTACTTAACTTCAGAATACACAATCCAACAGCTTTAAAAGCAGGTATATGAAGTTATCCTCTCTCTAGTACAGTGAAAGTTCTTGTTGCAACTCCTGCTCTCAAAGACAAACTCTCACATTCTTTATTATTGTCATTTTGAAATATATAGTAATTTTCTTAATGTCTTTTAACTTCTGCACATACGAATTTAAGGCTCCCCTTTTCATTATAACAGTATTTCTTTGTGATCTTTCTTGCTAATGAATTTCATCAGAGGTTTGTACAGTTTCTTAGTCTATCCAGAAAAATAACTGGGTATCTTAAAGTTCTCCTTGTTTGCCATTTCTTTGTTATTTTATTTCAACAGATTTTACTGTTTTATTGTTTTCTCCCATGTTGATTTTTATGAGTTTATTTTGTTGTTTCTTATACTCCAGATTGTTTCTTTAATCACTAATACATTTTTCATACTTTTCTAATATATATTTATTTTCTAATCACTTTCCCGCAAGTACTACTTTCATTGTGTCTTACAAATTTTAAATGTAAGTGCCTAACATTTTAAGTTTCTGTTTCTAAGACTTCTGCTTATTTTTTTCTTTAACTTAGAACTTGTGAGGTTTTTAAAAGTCACCTTTTAAAATAAGGAATAGGTATTTTTCATCAAGTATTGATATGTTGAACTTTAAGTCCCTACATAG
>NDGM011093490.1:0-10019 GCA_002564305.1 Octomys mimax
TCTTTCTTTCTTTCTTTCTTTCTTTCTTTCTTTCTTTCTCTCTTTCTTTCTTTCTTTTTCTTTCTCTCTCATTCTTTCTCTCTCTTTCTCTCTCTCTTTCTCTTTCTGTCTGTCTTTCTTTTTTTTTTGGTGGAACTGGGGATTGAACGCAGACCCTTGTGCTTGCCAAGGAAGAGCTTATACTACTGAGCCATCTCCCTGGCCCCATGGCATCAAGTTTCTGCTTCCCCCTCCAGTCCACTTGTGGCCAGCAGACACATTTTTTCTTTTATCTTAGAAGTCTAAGCACCATGCCTTAGTATGTTAAGACATTTTCTAAATAATCATTAAATAATTAATTAGAAATATACTTTTAAATTTAAAAATGTAGTAAATGGAGGGAGGAAACATACCATCTTTGAAAGGCCAAAGAATCCCTGCTCGGTGCTCACGTGTGGCTCTGTATTTCCCTTGCAGCTCCCGCCAGTGGACTATTTGGTGAGTTTTCCTTTCTTTTCTCTTCTGTGCCTCTGGATGATAGTGCCTCCCTAAACTAAAATACTTGTGATGGTTACCTGAGGACTCCCATTGTTTGGCCGAGCTCATGAGGGATGTGGAAGTGATACCTGAGCTTCACAGTCAACCCCTACCTCCTAGGGTGAGGTGGTGAAGGCACAGACAGCTGTTGATTCTTTCTAGGCCCCGCGTTTACTCTTCATGCAAATGGTCCCCACTTAGCCTGGTAGGACACCTTTAACTTTATGGTAGATATGCAGGACATGGGATGAGTCTTGTCCAACCAGCAAGCTGAGAAAAGTCAGCTGAAAGATACCACAGGATGGAGAGGCCTGTTTTAGGATAGAAATCGTCCAGGAAATGTGTGAGGAATAGAACACCTAACAAGCATATCTTTACAAGGAAGAAATATACAAAAGGGGGAAATTTGGACAAAAGACAAACATATCAGTACCATACATTTTGTAAAATTCGGATCAATTGCTATTTTTTTTTTTTTTTTTNGCGGTACCAGGGATTGAGCTCAGGACCTTGTGCTTGCCAGGCAAGTGCTTATTCTACTGAGCTATCTCCCCAGCCCCCATTGCTATTCTTCAAGGCCAGAGTGTCTCAGGTATACAGGGATGCATAAGTACCAAGAGTTTTCTACAAACCCTCTTCTTGTCCAAAATCAGCTGCCACATCTGGACCCTTGTCTAAGGCCGTCTCTGGGTTCTAGCAGCAGACCTATCCACTTCTTGTTCTGCCACAGTGAGATACGATTGGGGGTTTTCTGGGTATTTCAATCATCATCTATAAAACGAAGCCATTAGGCAAGGTGATCTCTCAAGCTCTCCTCAGGGCCAAAATCTTATGATGAAATCATTTATTATTTTAGGAAAATGCAAAATTTTTATTTTACCAATGTAGGAACAGGATGAAGGGGCAGTGGCAGGGGTGATTTTTCTCTAGAATCCATTTACACAACTGCCTAACTAAGCCCAGTCAATACTGTATGTTATTCCCTTTCAAGATTTTGCTCCCTGGCATCCCCCAAGCAATCACTGCCCACGGAAGGAAGTGAGTGCTGCTGATGGGCAGCAGTTTTAAGCCACGAGTGACCCTCTTGGAGGGTCTCCTAGGGACCACCCAGAGCCAGTCCTCCCCACTACTCCATCAGAACTTCTGCAGCTGGAACCACAGCCACCTCTGCCCCAAACTCATTTCTCTCTCCTTCTCAGCAACTACACCCAAACTTGTGATCTCCCTTCATCCTCCGTGGACCCCGGTTTTTGAAGGAGAGACAGTGAAACTGACTTGCAGTGGGTTTGGTACTTCTTTGCCAAGGAAAGTATATTGGTACTCTGGAAACAAAATAATTAAGGAAACCAAAGAAAGCACCCTGGAGGTCGATCATTCGGGCGATTACAGATGCAGGATTGGCGGCAAATCATCTGCAAGTGATCCTGTGCACTTGGATTTTACTACAGGTCAGAAGAGAAAGGAATAGAAAAGGGGCTTTATAAATAATTTTGGCTTATTTTTCTCTCTAGCTGTCACCATTATTTCCCTCCGATGACTTACGAGTAAACAGTTTTATTCTACATTATGGTTAAAGAGACAAGGAGTTAAACCAGGTAGACAATTAATTACCTTCCTAAACTTAAACACAACATTTAAGAAAGCATAAGTCATCTAGATAAAGTTCAGTGGACAGTGAATGAACAGTGTGCCCAAAAGAACATAATTGTCCTATGACAGCTGAAGTTGAGGGTGAGTTGAACACTAAATTTCTGTGTGTGGGGGACTTAACCCAGGAACTCTGCCTCCCTCCTTTTTTTACATGTTTATTTTGAACAGGGTCTTGGTAGATCACTAAGTTGCCCAGAATAGGTTCAAATTTTCACTCTTCCTCCCTTAGCCTCTCAGAGTGCTGGAACTAGGGATTTGTGCCTGCACATCCAGCTCGTTGTAGTTTCTACCGAATGGTTAATGTCTCTAAATCTGTGCTTCTTGTAATTTGATCTGGAAGAGAAAGCCTAGGTAACTTTTTAATCATACAGATATTCAGGACTTACCCTATATTTACTGACCAAAAATCTATGCAAGTGGGTCCTGAGAATGTGATTTTTGCAAGCTTCTTAGGTAAAAAGAAATTTGAGAAGTAATTTATTTAAATGTTTCCTATACCTTAAGATTAAATGTATAGGTTTAAGTCATACTATTTGGTAATAAGTAGCTTGAAGATTTTCACATTTATAGTTACAGATGTATGATAAATAGTCAGATGCAGATAGACAGATTGACTGATTCAATAAATATATATAGAGAAAAGAAGAGGCATTTCATTTGTTTTTCTAAAACTGATTGTTTTGAATTTAAACTCTATCATCCTAGTTATGATGTCCTTTAATTTTGTGAATAAGGAAGCTATATAGTAGCAAGAAGAAAAAAAATCTTTATACTCATTGACTTAACAATTCCTCTCTTAAACAGTTACCTACTAAAACAATTATGAATATGTATCTTCAAAAATGTAGTACCCTAAATGACCAAGGAAAGAGGATTCGAGTTGGGTGTAATGGTATGCAGAAATCCCAGCTACACAGGACACTGAGGCAGGAAGATCTCAAGTTTGAGGCCAGCTTAAGCAACATAGTGAGACCTTGCTTCAAGGGAAAAAAAAGTAAAATTCACCAAATTATGTTGCATGCATTGAAAGCAAATTTTGTGGCCATTCAAAAATCAAGTTCAATAATGATATGAGTAATATAAGAAAGTATTTGTAGTATAGAAAGTGAAAAGCAAGTCTTCAGATATATAAATACTATCCCAACTTCATGAAAAGAAAACTAAGATACACAGAGATGATCGTATACCTGAACCCAGAAGAGAAAACTGGAAAAATGCATGTCTAAATTATGGGGTGTGTATTATAAGTGCTTTTAACTTACATTTCTGCTTTCTAACTTTTCTCAAGGTATATGTGTTCATCTCAAAACCAGAAAAAAAGAAATAATATTGTTTTAATTTTTCTCCTAATCTTCTTCCTTATACAATTTATTTAAAACAGTGAAAAGGAAGAGGAAACAATGGGATACACAGATTACTGATTGTGTGTTTCCTACAGATTTACTGGTCCTGCAAACTCCACATTCTGTGTTTGAAGGAGACTCTATGGTTCTGAAGTGCCAGACAAGGGCAGGCATGCAGCTAAGCAGCGTGGACATTTATAAGGATAATAAGTTACTGGCATCACTTGGTGAAAACACTGAATTCAACATCCATCAAGCAAGTCTGAGGGACAATGGTGTATATCAATGTACTGGAGTTATAAGAGGTCTTCTCCAAGTTTATTCCAGTAGTAGGGTCACGATCCAAGTCAAAGGTAAAGAATTCATTATTTTGTGAACGGATTAGTAAAAGCAAGGGTCCCTGAGGTAGTCGAGGGAGAACAGGAAGAGTGAGGTGGGCTGAGATACATAGAGAGCCAGTGCAACAGCATTGGGCCAAAGAAGAAGGTTAAGACTTAGAAGTGGTACTGCCACAACTCCCCTTCTTGTTAGCTTTGATGGGAGATAGCAGCCCCACGGCTCCACTAGGTGGTGCTGAGAAAGAATTGTGTTTTTCTCCAGAGTATGTCCAAGCCTCATTGCTCCAGAGACTGTTGTGATCCTTCTCTCTAGAGCTGTTTTCACGTCCTGTGCTGACAGACAGCCTCTCTGAGAGCAGAAGTGGGACCCAAGTGATCCTGTCCTGTAAGACCCAGCTCTCTCCACAGAAGTCAAACATCAGACTCCAGTTCTGCTTCTTTAGAAATAACAAGGTCCTGGAGTCCGGCTGCAGCAACAACCCTGGACTCCAGATTTCTGCCGTGTGGACTGAATATTCAGGATCCTATCAGTGCAAGGCAGGGGCAGTGATTTCCAATATCTGGAAAGAAAGCCAGATATCCCACGTTCGTGTGCGGAGTGAGTATCTGTGTGTACTGAGATTTTCCAGGAACAGGTCTGGAACAGTTGCCCAGAATCACACATCCATGGGGGCCACTGGTCCGTGTAGAGAGTGGTTCTCATTCTGTGAGAAAAGGAGTTACAGGAGAGAAAGGAACTGCAGGAGAGAAGACATCCTGATTCTTGTGGATATCTTAGAAGACCCTAGAATGTGGCAAGTCAAAGAAAAAATAAGTTTGTTTATGCTTCCTTTCAATGCTTTCAGACACAACCCTTTCTTGTCTCAGAAAACTTTCTCCCTTGACACACCTTCGTTCCTTCTAGGCCAACAGGCACAAAATCTGTGTTAGGCAGAGTGCCCTGAGTGGCCTGCAGGGATCCTGCTCAGCCAGCTGAACAGACTGCTATAACTCCAGGTGCCCAGAAAACATTATTTCAGGATAAGAAAATCAAAGGACCAAAGCTTGGGAAATAAACGGTTCCAAGCTGTCGTCTGTGGAGATGGTATTGCATCTCCTATCACTTTTTCCTCAATTTCTAAAATTGTACATTCTCAGGCATGGTGGTTATCCCATGGACAGATGTTTTCCCTCATCAAATCTGGCCTGTCTCCTGAGAAATCTATTTGAGGATTAGGAAGGGACAGAGACTAGAGTGCTCGTTGCCCTGAGCAGGGAAGGAGTAAAAGTGAGCATTTCCAATAAACTTACTCTCATCTTTCAGAAAAAAAAAAATTAGTAGTTTTATAATTGTTTTTCTAAACTTGCTAATTTCTATGAATCCATTCTGAAGTTACAGAAAAAGAGATGCTTCAGAGGACTTGGCTTTAAGGAAAAAATGATTCAGAGAAGATAGAGCGGATCTTAACCAATAGTTGCAGCACAATATTTTCTAGTATAACCTCCTTCCACAGCATGACTTATGGACCTCAACCACAAGCCCTTTCCCTCCTCTGTTCAGTTATCTTCACTGACTCTTCCAGAACCTGAGGATAGCTCAGAAGGCACTGTCCTATGCTGGCATCATAGACCCAAACTGTACCAGTACAGATTGCACTAGCAGGCTGCTTCTATTTCTACTCCTGACCTCCCCCCATGCCCTCAGGGATCAGAGAGCTTCTCCCTCCAGACAGGGACAACAGAGCCCTTCTTCCCAAAGGTGGCCCTAACTCCAACTTCCTTCATTAAACCAGCAGCTTTTGCCCTTTCCGTCCTGTGATTCTTCTCTATCTTTCAGTGCCTCCCTGGCAAGGTTCTTATACATGTCATTTTCACTTATTTAGGAGCTGACACCAAAGCCCAAACACCCACACAGCTGGCCTCAGCGCCCATCCCTGAAGGGCAGGAGCTGCTGCTCATCTGCTCAGTAGCAAGGAAGCTAGCAAACATCTATTTCTACTGGTTTAAAAAAGGTGTACAGAATAAGACAAACCAGATATTCTCAGGAGCAAAGTACAAGATTTCTGCAGTGAAAAACAGCGATACCGGGCAGTATTATTGTCAAGCTGGATACCATACCAGTGAGCCAGTGACCATCAGAGTGAAAGGTGCGTACTTCCAGGTGTTATTTGAGGACCAGATTATCAACTGCATGCAGGGATTCCTATTGCTGACTCTAGGCGAGGGGTGAGAGTGGATATTAATTGTTATTAGCAATTCACTGACTCGAACAACCTACAAGGACTGAATTAAAGACTAGCAGGAAAAATGAATAGAAAGGGCTATGGAAAGGGAGTCTTGCTTTTGTTTTTTTGTTTTGAGGGGTATTTTTGGTTTGTTGAGACAAGGTCTTGCTCGGCAGCCCAGGCTCTCTTTGAACTCACCATGTAGCTTAGGCTGGCATCAAATTTGTAGTAATCCTTCTGCCCCAGATTCTCAGAGTACTGAGATTACAGGGATAGCTACCACCCCCAGCACAAATGGAGATTTTTAAAACTGCTGAGTGATTAGGCCTATGTCCAACCCTTCACCTTCACAAACTCCTTCTCAGTGTAAGTGAAAAACATTCTTAAGAATAAAGGCAGAACTAATAGGATATTAGAGCCAGGGCCAATTTAGGATCAAGTCTCTTGAACCCACTTAATTGAAGGAGTTGCAGGATCCCCACTGACTGCCTCCCTGTCCCAGTGAGACATCATTCTGCCCTGCCAGAGCTCCCATAGCTCAATGCGCCACGGAGGATGGGTCAGAGCTACACTGTGGAACCTCTGCAGCTCTTCTTCCTTCATCAGCTTTAAGAAAGGGGAAGAGCTTCTGGGGCTGTGGTGAAACTCTGGGATATAGCTTAGTGGCCCAATCACCTGTTTGGAAAGTACAAGGTCCTGAGTTCAATTCCTAGTACCCAAAAAAACAAAAGGAAAACAAATTGACAACAGAAGGAGGAAGCTCTGAGGAACACAGACCTCTGGAGAGGAGTCTCACTCAACATTTCTTTGCTCAAAGAGCATCCTAGTCATGATGTCTGTGCCCAGTCAATGGCCTGCAGACCCAGAAGGCAGAGAAGCTCTGATCTCCAGAAGTCAGGGTGTGTGCGACCCCACAGGTTGGAAACTCTGTGTACAGACACTTTCCTACTCCCTCCTTACTTGGGTTTTAAATAAATAGAATCAGTCTGAGTGCAAGGAGAAGGACAGAGCAGAAGAGAAGCCCTGGAAGAATACATGCTTTTGGAAGGGAAAGGGGGGCAAAAACAGAACTCTGAGGTAGATCCAAGAACTGGGAGTGAGAAATCCTTACAGTGATGTGGAGGCAAGAGGCAGCTTTTCCACAGCTATGGGTCAGAGGGAAAGAGCAAGAGGCTGATACAGCAAGATTGTGGGTTGGGTGACAGAAACATAAGGGACTTCTGACCTGAGGGTGTCATCTCTCTGCAAAAGGGAAGCAAGTCATCTAACAAGGGATCCAGGAAGGAAGGGGCCAGAGGTCTGATGGGAGAGAAGCAGCCAGGGAAAGTCATCAAGGACAGGAGACCAGTGGTAAGAGGAGCCTGGGAGCTTTCTGAGCTGCCCTGAGTGCCTATTGAGACTGGACTCTGCCCATGGGCATTGGCTGACTGAAATTTGTGCTAAGAGGTGGAAGTGACTGTTATTCATTCCCTCTCCCGCAGTCCCAGTGTCCCAGCCAGTCCTCACCGTCAGCACTTCAAAAGCCCAATTTCCAGAAGGAGAGAAGATGAACTTTCACTGTGAGGTTAAGGGAGGTTCTTCCGAGATCTTGTACCAGTTTTTTCATGAAGATAAATTCCTGAGGGAGATAAACACCACTTCAAGGTTGGCCAGGGTCTCTCTGACTGCAGAGCACTCTGGGAACTACTATTGCACAGCTAACAATGGCTTTGGCCCTAAACGCAGTGAGGCCTTGAAGATCTTTGTCACCAGTAAGCCTTGGGTTTCCTCATGCTCTGACCACCAGCTGGGTCCTACATTCTGTGACACTGTAGGAAAAGTGTTCCTCCCTTCACTTTCTTCTCTGCTTCTCTCTTGGGGCCACTCCTTGTGCTCTCTACTCCCACACTCACTGAAGCAGCCATTCAGGACAAAGAACACCAATAAGAATCTGGCTGAGGGAGACACTAGAAGAGTATGTGCCCCAGAATCCAGAGGAAGCTAATGGCTTGTGCAAAACCTAGTGGCCAATTCAGATGAGGCTGTGCTCAGAGATGGTGAAAGCTAAGAACTCAGACGCACACACTGAATTTAGCCATATGAGGAAGAATACAGACCACAGCTAGAATACTAGGCATTGGTTGCTATCTCATCACTTACTACTTGATTACTTGACTACTTTGAACCCTAGGTACCTCATCTGTGAAACTGAAACCCTGGGACTTAACTCATAGAAATGTTTAAAAAAATAGTTTCAGTCTACATATATAGCTATAAATTACATATGGCCAGTATGCATGCATACCAGACAGAGCTAAAAGTACTACATTATCTGTATAAGAGTATATCCTTTGTTATTATTATTACCCTTATCATAATTATACTTATAGACAAGAAATATTAACTTAAGGAGATTGGTTGGAGTAATGATGGAGTTGCACAGGGCATGAGTAGAGTGTTTGGTAAAGAAGAGAAACATTTTTCCCAGAAATCTGTCCATAGCAAAAGAGGAAAAAGATGCTATGGGAATGATTAAGCGCAAGCAAGGTTGTTACTGCATTTAGAATTTTTTTCATTCATTTTAATGAGAAAAAAAGAGATAAAATAGCAATGAAACACTTTCAAAACAGGTTAGTAGGGCAGGCACAATAATTAATACATTGCATATTGTTGTCTTCATAGTAGTTATTCAGAGGACAAGATGCAGACATGATATTTTGTCTAAACACTATTAGTACAAGTTTTTCTTCCCAATGAACTAAGAGAAAGAAACTGTATATCTGTCCTATCTTGTGTATACATATATGTTGTTGTGTTGTCTTCTAATATGGAGAGGATTACATAACCAGAAGGTGTTGGGAGGAAGACAATACAGGTGGAAGGGATTGTAAGTTGAGGTCAGATGCCTGTGGGCACAGGGTGGTAAGATAGAGTAAAACCCATTGTGGGCAGGCAGGAGTGAAAGCTGGCAGAATCCAAATGGAGTCATTTTGTCAAGCCCTAGCAAGCATCAGTAATTGAAGCCAGGAGATTACAAAGAAGGAGATCTCACCTAAGTGTACCTGAGGGCAAAAACTAGTCACCAGAGATTGTGCCAGGAGCATAATGCCACCCATAGGTCCTGCAAGCACCTGGGACAAAAAAAAAAAAAAAAACAAAAAACCCAAAAACTTTCATGTGAACATTTGCCCAACAGCTGCCTGTTTGATGGAAGCACCACCTTCTCTGGTTGCTTTTTCGGTTGACATGAAGAAAAGCTCTTCCATGGTCTCAGGGCAGAGGGAAGGATAAAGAAGCTGGTGTACAAAGGGTGTGGGTCTGGTGACATCAGCAGAAGGGACTTCTTCCCTGAGGGCAGTATCTGCTCTGCAAAAGGGAAGCAGGTCACCTCACAAGGAAGCCAGGAGGGAAAAAGCGAGAGAGCTAAATGGAAAGGAGCTCCCAGGGAAAGATCAGCAGGAAGGGGCAGCAGAGCAGCAGCCGTGCTGCCTTGAGGGCCCGTGGGGCCTGGGTCCGACCATTTGCAATAGCAGCAGATTGAAATCTGTGGGAAGGGACAAGAGTGACTTTGGCCTAATTTTCTCTCCTTCAGTCCCAGTGTCCCAGCCAGTCCTCACACTCCACACTCCTGAAGACGAGACTGTTGAGGGAGACACAGTGACACTTCACTGTCAAACCCAGAGAGGATCTCTCCCCATCCTGTACGAGTTCTATCACGAGGGTGCCTACCTGGACAGCAGCTCAGCAGACACGGGCACTGGAGCGTCCCACAGGTTCTCTCTGACCACAGAGCATTCTGGGAACTACTACTGCATAGCAAAAAACAGCATTGGCTACAAGCGAAGTAAGGCCTTGAGCCTCTCTGTCATTGGTAAGACCTGGTTTCCTAACTCTACTGTTTTTTTTGTTTTTGTTTTTGTTTTTTCCAGAACCAGGGATTGAACTCAGGCCCTTGCATTTGCCAGGGAAGTGCTTATTCCACTGAGCCA
>NDGM011093508.1:0-15031 GCA_002564305.1 Octomys mimax
ATCACTACTGATGTGGGCTATGTAGTGAGACCCTGAGCAAAAAAAAAAAAGAAAAGAAAATCCTTAAAAGCATTGTTAGCATCATGGTCCTTTTGAGAAAGAGGAGCAGGCAAAAGTAAGTCGGTCACGACACGGTAAGGAAGAGGGCAAGAAGCGCTACACAGAGGCTTTCAAAAGCAGCTTTTGGCATTTAGGAATTCTGATTCCCAGGCATAAAGAGCGACTAAACTTGCAGACATTTGAAGTTGTTATTTGAATTTTTTTTCTGTATTTTAGGGAAAGGTCTGCAGGGTGTTCAGGGGCTCGCTATTAGATCAGACTCGTAGCGATCCGCCCGTTTACAGCTTCCCAAGAGCTGGGATTACAGGCACGCGCCACCACACCCAGGCTCAATTGCCGTCTCAGTGCACCAGGGGGCGGGGCTGGTGCGGCAGGCCTGGGGATCGAACCCCGGCCCCTGTGCCTGCTTGCAGGCACTTTAATCCACTGAGCTGTTTGGCCCACCCTTTTTTTAAATTTTAATTTCAGTTAATTTATTTATTTTTTGTTATTTGAATTTTTGACCAGAGAAAACAATTGTTTCTTATCAAGCATCTACTATTTCAGATATTTTGTATTATATAAAGGAGTGAAAACTTCATAAAAAAGGGAGCTGGGGATAATAATTTGCACGCTCGCCCTTTTGTAGGAATCCACAACTGTAGGTAGTGGCTTCCACATCAGCACCCAATTCCTGATGCTCTTTAGGTTCACCCCATGCCTCATACACTCATTTGCTAATTGCGAAGAAATGAAGGATGCCTGCAATCCTGACGCGCGTGGGGATAGTGGCAGGAGAATTACGAGTTGGAGCCCAGCTTGGGCAATTCAGCAACCTGGTGTGACCCTGTCTCAAAATATAAGCAAATAGGGGCTGACGAGATAGCTCAGTGGATTAAAGCGCCTGCTTAGGCAAACTTGCCTAAACTCAGGGACCGATGTTCCCTGGCACCGCATGCCATGCCAGCCCCGCCCCCAGGGCAGGCTGAGCCAGCCACAGAGTCTGGGCATGGTGGTGCGCACCTATAATCCCCGCACTTGGGAGGCTGAAAACAGGAGGATGACTGTAAGTCTGAGCTGTGTAGTGAGGCCCTGTACTAAATATATAATAAATAAATAAAAATTTAAAAAGAAGAAAGCAATATATAGTAAATCAATGTCAAAAGATCCCAGATTCTAGCCCTAGTACCTCAAAGAACAACAAAAAAATTCCTACCCTCTAAGACATTCTAGTGGTATCAGGAGCCCCTGTTTGCTCTTAGTTTAACAGCTCAAGAAGAATTTATATTCAATAAATATATTTTCATGAAAATTTCAAGGTGAAGAAGCTAAGCAGTCTGGCTGAGTTTGCAAAACCACAAGACGACTTACTTTTTTGTTACCACAAGTATTTTTAACATCTATCATTTTTGTACTAAGAGCAGCTGCTGCCCAAATGGATGCCATAGTTCACAGCAGAGTTCTGGGGAAGGTGAAAGAGCTGAAGGTCCCCAAAAGATGGAAGACACAGTGAGCAGCCTCCGAGGAGGCCTTGGCGATGACCAGCGTGTTTCTCAAGCTGTCAGTCAAACACTCCCGTGCCGTGTCAAAACACCCGTGCTACCCAGACCCAGCAGTTCTTTCCTTTGTTCTCCTCCCATCATCAGTATTTTGTACAATGAATGTATGAAAGAAAAGATCACGATGTTCTTATTTGGAGATGTGCTTTAGAACTTTTAAAATCATATTTCCTTTGCTTGAATAATGGAAAACTTGTCTATTCTATTTTCCTAGTTTTGATATCTTGAAATTAGTTTTAATTTAGGACTTTATTTTAGATATAAAGGCATTAAACAACTAAAAATATTTTGCAATTTTAGAGGTAGACAGAAAGTGGTCTATTTCGTCAAACATGTACAATGTAAAGCATCTATTAGTTTTCCAATAAGTTAATATAGCTATCAGAAATATCTATGCATTGCTTGCAAATTTTAAAGTCTCTCAAAAGGAATAAGAAGAGAGAAGTTAAGCAAAAGAATAACCCTGAAAAATAATGTGTAAACTGTTTTCAGAAAGCTTTGCTAAATAATTCGTTATAAAAGCAACTTGGTGAGGGAATGATTTAAAAATGTTTACCATTGTTGTGCTTGCTTATTAGTAACCCAACTGCATGTTGATCAGCCTTGTAGCTTCTGTCTCCTTGCATTCTGACTGATTTTCCACCACCACCTGGCATATTCCTCGCCACCCAACTCTGCCCTTTCATCCTTCCGCCTGCCTTCATCTCATCCTCTCCTGAAGAAGAGGAGAATCACGGTGGCTCCAGCAGTACATGGCAGTGACTGGTTGGTATTTCCATTACCTAACAATTCCTTCTTGAGTGGATGCCCTGCTACTTGGTTCTTTAAGCTCCTGACGCGCCTGCAGAGCCTTCCTCCCTTAGTGGAAAGCTTGAAAGCCTTCTCTGATCTTCCATTCTATTTCGAATAAGATGCCTAATTTCAGGAGCAGAGGCTTTCTCTGTTTGTAGGAGAGGAGTGAGGGCAACGCCAGTTCTAGCTATAATCATAAAGTTTGAATTGTCACTCTTTTTACTTCTATTGGGACTTTTCTGCCTTGCTGTAAATGATTTCTTTTCCCCAGGGGAAAAAATAGATTTGATTAGTCTCTTTAGTAATTGCATCAAAATATTCCTTTTGAACAATTATACTGTTCACTGATAATGGAAGCAAACCCAATAGAAAAATGAATTGAGTACCTGAGTCAGCATTTTCAGTGAATTATAAGTATTTTAATTCCAGCCAGTAACTAACAACATACTGAAATATGTATCAATTTAACCTATAAGATTAACATAAACATAATATATTGATCATATCCAATTTGCATGAAGATATGGGGAACTGTACATTTTCTTGTACTATTGGTGGATGGAACAATAGAAATAAACTGTTTTGAAAAAAAAACTTAGCAATATCAATAAAAATTTGAAGTTTCAGTGGCTCTTTAGCTCTGCAGTTCCATGAATATGATATTCATTATACAATGTTCATATTAATCAACAGAAAGCAACATGAATGTGTCTAAAACAATGGAAGGAAATCTGTGCAAAGAACATGTTTATGAGATATCAAAAAAGAGCTTTAAATAAAGACATAAGGTAGCCAAAATGAGCTACATCATGAAAGATGTAATCATATAACCTCCCAGTCCCTTCCTTCCCTCCCTCCCCTCCCTTTCCTGACTTTCCCCTCCCCTCCCCTTCCTGTCCTTCCCTTCCCCTCTCCGCCCTGCCGCTCCCTTTCCTTCCCTTCCCTCCAATTTCTCCCCTCCCCTCCCCTCCCTTCCCTCCCCTCTCCTTCCCTCCCCTCTCCTTCCCTGCTCTCCCTTTCCCTTCCCTTCCCTTCCTGTTCCTTTCTTCCTCTTTCAGTACTGGGTTACAACCCAGGGGCTCATCCATGCCAAGCAAGTGCTCCATCACTACTGATCTACAGAACCCCCTGTGTATTTTTTTTTTTTTTTTTTGAGACAGTCTCACTGAGTAGCACATTGCCCAGCATGGGATCAAACTTGCAGTCCCATTACATGTGTGACCACCGAACCTAATGTAAGCGCAGCCCATGCACATGTGTGCTCATGCCCCTGCTTCCATAGAACTAATCAGCTTTATCTGTGCGTATTCATGTTTCTACATTATTGTTTTTTGTTTTTTGTTTTTTTTTTTCCAGAACCGGGGATTGAACTCAGGCCCTTATGCTTGCCAGGCAAGCGCTTATCCTACTGAGCCATCTCCCTGGCCCCTTACATTACTGTTCCATAGAACTCTTACCTACTCTTCAACATGCTCTTCCTCAAATTTAATAATCTTATTAAGTATGCCATGAAGCCCTAAAATATAGATGATAATGTTCTCGTACTTGGGCGTCCGAGGCATACGAATTTTGCAGTTAATGGATCTACAGTCTAATGAGGTGTTAGTCTCTGTGCACAAGCTCTTGAGGATCCCCAGAAGAAACCTGGGGAGGGATGATGGATCCAGTCCTTAAGAAGCTTCTACACAAGACAATCCGAGTTGAAGATAGCTACCTTGGTGCCTTTCGCATCTTTTTAGCTCTGGGGTCAAACCCTTTGCATATACGTCCCTTTAGTTCCCGAGGTAACACCGGTCCCAGTGTCCTCATTTTACCAATGAGATAAACGAATTCAGAGAGATTTTGTAATCTGGGTATGATTCATCACCACTTCAAAAACTTGATTAAAAATTACATAGCCATCACATTTAATCAACCAGCCAGATGCATGTCCTCATCTCAAATTTACATCTGAAGCAATTCAAATTAAATATTATTAGGTTCACATCAGGGATTGAATTAACCAGGCTCTTGGCAGTGATGTCCAGCAATACTGGTATGACGCCATCTCTCTGTGAGTGTAGACTCCCCTCCACTCCTCAGCTACCAAGGGACCTTCTGTTGGCAGTTTCTCTAATTGTCACCAAAATATTGCATTTCTTCAATTCTTCTCAGGTAAAATCATGCCATTTTTTTCATTCTGGTTGATGCTAAAGGGATAAGAAAAAGCCACAGGAAAAGCCCATGTACTTGATATGCAGGAGCAAACTTAGGAAGGTGACAAGGTGAATTTAATTATGAGATTGAGAAAGAATTTACAGTTGAATTCGTATGGTGCTGAGGCCACCCCTGTTGTGATAGTAGCCTATATCCCATGTACAAACCTAGCTCACCAAAGATAGAAAATTGGTGCTTTCACACAATGTCTGGAGCCACAAGATTTTACCTTTGTGCATTCATTTGTTGAAGGATAGTTTTGGTAACCACTCGCTCGTCTGCGTGCCTGCAGCTCCTGGGGTGTCATTTCCCAGATGGAGGCGGATTTCCGCAGGTGCAGAGAAGGTCAAGTAAAAGTATTTAGATTTGAATCTCGTGCATGCTAATGGTTAGATTTTTGGCAAACTCCTCTCCAAGCCAGTTTGGTGAGGTGACAAGGTGGACACATTTGGGAAAATGTGGGCAGGACCAGTGGGGCTACTGAGCACAGGCGTCCGCCACCGTCACCACATCACCATCATCGTGCAGACCTTTACCACCTCTCCGCCGAGTCATGCTGCCGGTTCACCGCGATCCTAGATTCGGACTTCGGCTTCAGACTGTCTTACTCCTCCTGTGCCCCGATTTCCTCATACTCGCCCCCATTCTCTTTCTCTTTTTTCCCTAGTTGTCATTTTTCTAAGCTGGGTGCTGCGGCCTCCCCCGGCGCTTGAACGGCACACCTGAGCAGGCCTCCCGCGTGGCGCGTGGCCCAGAAGCCTGTTCCAAGAACAGGTTTCCTGCCTGATGTCAGCCAAACCTTCAAGCTTACAGCTCTGCACTTCTAGGGCTTTCTGTTTTCCAACTTCATCTTCAGTTTCCTTTCGCCCCGGGAGCGATTTCCGTGAGCGTTGTCTGGAAACGGTGTGTTGCCGGTTTCGAGGTCGCTGTCGCTCCCTTCTCGCTGCTGGCTCACAGCTCGCAACGACGCGCTTTCTCAGGAGGCAGTCTGCGCCCCACACACCCTGAGGATCCTTTGTGTGTCCCCTTTCTTCCTCCTCTGTCATTCTCTTGGCTCCTTTGCCAGTTGTAAAAGCTGTTTCCTGTTTCCTAACTTGCATTTTATTCCTGAATTTACTTACACTTTGGGCTTTTCATATATGGAGAATATGTGTTTATACTGTGTCTGGCTTCTTTCACTCAAAGTGCATCCATTTTCCTACAATTAACTCAAATGTATCCTATTTTCTGATAGGGCAGTACTGCTCTGTGCATAAATAATACATTTTCTCTATTCTTTTTCTGTTGACAGGCATATATATATGGCACTCCGAAAACTTAGCCATTATGGATTGTGCTGTCATAATCGTAGGTGCCCATGTATCACTGAACCATGACGTCTTTGGGCTCTCCCTGGGCAATATCTGCAGGTAGACCCGCTGGACTGGGCAGTCTCTAGTTTCCGAGGAATTGCCATCCTGTTTGCATAGTGGTTACCCTCGCTTACATTCCCATGAGCAATGCAGAGCTCTTTCTTTTCTCAGAACCTGTTATGCCTTCCGGAGAAGAGCCACGCCTTCTGCAGCAAGACGCAATATTAGCACTGCTTCAGTTTGCCCTTCCCTGATGCCTCGTGTTACGGTCTGGGCCTAGCTGTGCCCGAAGCCTCATGCAGTGATGGGGCAGCGGGCTTCTCGAGTTTGTGATGAATTCCTGATCCAGTGCTGGGATCATGGTGGGCTGCACCCAGCCGGGGGCTGACATTCTGTACGCAGCGGAAGGGCGGGAGGGGGCCTCGCCTCTGCTGCCCTGCTGCTGCTCCTCGCGTTTGGCTCTTGCTGCTTTGCTGTTTTCACCGCCATGAACTGCTGCCCTCTACCATGTGCCGCTCTGCCTGGAGCCAACTGAGTGGGGACTGCAACCTCCACGGTGAGCTACGTAAGCCTTCCTTTCCTCAATTCTGAGTATTGGGTATTTCTTCCCAGCAATGAGAGAAGAAGAACTAAGATATTCAGATACGTTGAACAATTTTGCAGGTATTTATTGGCCATTTGTACTTTTTCTCATGAAAAATATCTATTCATTTCAGTGTTTTGGTTTTTTGTTTTGTTTTGTTCTGTATTTAGGACAGGGTCTACAGGGTCTCACTGCATAAATCAGACTCATAGCAATCCTTCTGTTTACAGCCTCCCAAGTGCCGGGATTACAGGTGCGTGCCACCATGCCCAGTCTCAATTGCCATCTCAGTGTGCCCTGGGGGTGGGGCCAGCATGGCAGGTCCGGGGATGGAACCCCCGGCCCCTGGCTCCTGCATCTACCTACGCAGGAGCTTTAATCCACTGAGCTATTTGGCCAGCTCTCAGTGTCCCATTTTTCATTGGTCCTTTTACTTAAGGGTTTTTGCTTTTTAGATTTTTCTGTGTTTCAAATATTATTCCTGCATCTGAGCTGCAGAGGGCAAAATATTTTTCTCATTCAGTACATTTTCTCTTTACGGTGCTGGTATTTCCTCGGCAGACACTTTTTTGCTTCCTTTGTTAGGTTAATTCCTAAGTGATTACTTTTCTCTTAAAGCTATTACAAATGAAACTATTAGTTTCAGTTCTTTCTCAGTGAGTTCATTATTAGTGCACATAAATGGTATTGATTTTTATATGTTCATGTTTTATCTTGATACATTAATGAATTTGTTTTGTTCACTCCAGGATTCTTTTGGTGTAATTTTCTGGGTCTTTGATGTAAAGGACTATTTTGTCTGGAGATACTGACGATTTATCTTCTTCCTGTCCTGGATGTACCCCTTTTAGTTTTTTCTCTCGTGTAATTGCTCTGGATAATGTTTCCAGTACCATATTGAACGGAAGTGGCAATAGTGGCCACTTCATCCTGGCTCTGATTTTGCAAGGTAAACTTTCAGCTTTTCCCCATTTAATATGATGGTGGCCATGTGTTTGCCATGAATGGTTTTTATCAGATTGAAGTCAGGTCCTTTTATACCTATTTTCTTCTGAGTTTTTTTTCACAGATAGATGTTGGATTTTGTCAAAGGCCTTTTCTCTGTCTACTGAGATGATCAGATTTATTTGTCATAGTTTCTGTGTATGCATCTATTCATTTGTGTGTGCTGAATGATGCTCACATCTCTGGGATGAAGTCTACTTGATCATGATGTGTGATCTTCCTAAGGGTCTTCTGAACTTTTTGGACAACAGTTTTGCATTTATATTCATTAAAGAGACTGGTTTGTAGTTCTCTTTTTCAAAGGGATCCTTGTCTGGCTTTTGAACCAGGATAATGGTAGCTTCCAAGAATAATTTTGAAATACGTCTTCCCTTACGATTTTATTAAACAGTTTGCAGAGCCTTGGCATGAGGTCTTTCCTAAAGTTCTTGTAGACATAAGCAGTGAATACACTGGATCTTGGTTTTTTCTTAAATCATAGACTTCTTAAAAATATGGTTGACACTTCAATTTTATTGGATTACTCAGAGTTATTATGTCTTTTCAGTTCATTTTCGACAGTCCATATATATGTAAGGATATATTTCTTTTGGACTCTAATTTATTGGAGTATAGATTTTTAAATAAATTACTAATGATCTTCTGAATTTCAATGGTATTTGTTGTGATTTCATTTTTGTGCTTCCTTATTGAATTGATTTGGTTTCTTTCTGTCTTTTTTAAAGTAAGATTTATGAAGGGTTTGTCTATTTTACTTATTCTTTTGAAATCAACTTTTCATTAATTCTTTATATTGTTTTTGTTTCAATTTTATTAGTTTCTGTTGTGCTCATTGTAATTTCTTTCCTTGCACTAGTTTCAGAATTATATTATCTTTGTTTTTCTAGGATCTTGAGGTGCATAAAAGTTACTTATTGGGGTCCATGCTATTTCTGATACGGGCATTCATGGCTATGAACGTCCTTCCTTGGCCTGTTTCTATTGTATCTCATAGATTCTGATGTGATATGGTGTTGTCATTTGATTGTAGGGCCTAATTCCTTTCTTGACTTTGTCTATGACTCACTGATTATTTAAGATTGTATTGTTTGATTTTCATGTGTTTGCCTAATTTCTGTGGTTTCTTTTGCATTGATTTGTGGTTTCATTGAACTGTTCTATGATGTGTATGGTATAATTTTAAATATTTTATGTTGATTTAAGCCTGCTTTACAGGGCAGTATGTGCCCTATTTTGGGAAAAGTTCCACTTGCTGTTATTTCTGAGTTCTGGCCAGCTGAACTTCTGTCAGCCTTTCACGGAAAACAAATCCTTTATGCCTCTCCATACACTGACAGAACACCGTCGTGCCCAAATCCTTGACATGAAATGCCCAGAAGGCCATGCCTAACCGCAGTGCACATCTTTTCCTTTATCTTGCGCTCTTCTCTCTCACCTCACACAGTGCAGCTCCACTGAGCTCAGTGGCTTGGCTGGGCATCACTTCTGCGAACCCTTCCTGGTCCCACTAAGCAGGACAAATTTTTCCCGTGCTCCCTGATTTTCGAATCTCTCATCTATCCCAAACCAGAAGTGATGTTAAACATTACATTAGAGGTGGTTGTTCTCATTGCTCATCTGTTTCCCTGTAGTGATGAGCTCCTCGGGCTAGTGTCATGTCTGCTCATCTCTGGAGGTGACGGATGGCACGTACGGGTCCTCAATATGTGCAGCTCTTATTTTGTTTGTGTTTCCAGTGTATTCTCAGATATGTAGTATAGATTTGATACTTAAATAATTCTGCATATTTCTTATAGCATATCAACTAAATCTTGGCTTTGGGGGACCAGCTTGATGTGCTACAGAGCAGGCAGTAACTAACATTAATAAATTGGCACAAAAATAAATTGAGAATCTGTCCTAGGCCTACAAGACTTGTGGGGAGACCGCCAACCATCTTACCCACATCAGCAGTTCACTCCCACTGCTTCCTGCAGCCCAGCAGTACACCCCTAATCCAGAGGTCCCCCTAATAAAGCCAAAGACACCAAGCCTCATGGTCTTAGCTACTGTATGGCTTTGACATTCTGGTGCTCCTTGTAACTAAAATATATGCTTTGTTTGTATTTTATTCTATCGTCCTACCTCTGAGCAGGACATCTGCTTGAGCCCCAATACTTAGCTAAAAACCAGTATCATCTTATTTTCTTTATGAATTTTTGAATCATGGGAGTCTTTAGTCTTCCATGATTTTAGTAATCATATTGCTAATTGTCTTTATATCTGTAGTTTGTTCATTTGTTCCAGAAGTACTTACTGAATATTCATTATGAATAAGACACTTTTCTATGCAGTAGGAATACAGAAGTAAATTAGATGAAAAATTATTCCCAACTTGTGAGATTTAGCATCTGGAAGAGAACACAGCCACTAAAAAAGGAATGCGTGATTAGGATTTTTTGTTATACAGGAAAATAGATGGTGTTATGAATGCCTCTACAAAAGGAGTTCCAAGTTCATCAGATGGGTTAAAGAACACCCACATGAGAATGGCCAGATGTGAGATTCAGGTAGAAAAAAGTAGGCAAGGATAGTCAGAGAGGTAGAAGGGTAGGAAGTTAAAGGAAAACAGAGTCGGAGAAGCAAATTTTGGTGGAGTAAGGAGTCATCATGTTTTAATCAAGCCCAATTATTCAATCATGAGCATGAATCCAGTTTTCAGAAATCAATTCCAGGCTTTTTCTCAGTATTGTCAGACCAGATCTTCTTTTCTAGCCCTGCCTTTTAGTATTTCCATGCAAGTACATGCCTCAGCCCGCGGTCATGCCTTGCATGCACCTCTCCTGTGCCTGGAATGTCCCATCCTTACATTTCATATCCAAATTGGCTCTCCCAAGCCAATTCAAATCCTAAGTTTCTCTGTTATCTGCCTCAATTGACAGCATGCCTCCTTCCCTTTCATCACTTATAGATAATGCATCTTGTTATCTATCAGTGTAGTTTCTATTTGGAGTATCTCTGTATCTCCTTCCTCAAAATAAGTTTAGCATAATGCATTTTATACATTTCATGTTTCATAATCTTCTCCTGAAATAAAATGACTCTTAATGAGTCATGTATGATGATGAAATGACCAGGATAGGCTCTCAGAGATCTTCAGAGTGTAAAACCAGAGTTATTTCATCAAATTTGTTTAGCTTGACACTGGGTGTGCATTTAAAGCACATATTATCAGCAACTGGTTAACATAGCTGATGTGCAGGAGGGCTCTGACTGCATGAGGGATCAGGTAAGCCTCTGAGTCAGAGAACCCACCACGTCATCTGCCTGCATCTGCTTAAAAAGCAATGTTGAAACAGCTGGTTCTATTATTGTCTTCACCTTAAACACTGGTAACATCCTTCTGGAACAAAAGTTATTTTTCTTAGGAAAAGAGGCTACATCCCTCCTGATTTCACCTATCAGGAGAAGATAGCTATGTCCTCTATGGGTGAAAGCCAGTGAATAGTGATCTGATTGAGTGGCCCGGAGCTCAGGGCTGGTTAGTAATCGTCTTGCTGAGTAAAGACATAGTTGGTTTCAAGGTTCGGTAGAGGCAGAGCTTCCTCTACCGTGTACAGAGAGCAATATGAGTACGTGCCCCAGAATGGACTGCTAGCCATTTCTGGTCATCTTGGGAGTGTGGTCTCTTTGGCACGGGGGTGCTGGGGATTTGGCTCAGCACTAGACTGTTTGCCTAGCAAGCTGCAAACCTTAGGTTTGATCCTTGGCACCAAAAACAAAAAATAAACCTCCCCTAAAAAGCAATTCAACCAAAACCAAAAATACAGTAAAATCAAAAAAGACCAAAAACAAACAAGGCAACTGTAACAGGAGAGCAAAACAGAAAACCGCTGATGTTGTGTGGCTATCTTATCTTCATGTGTAAAGGGCATAGAATGTTTTAAGTGGGAAAGAGCCACTCCCTCCCTCCCCTTCCCACAGAAGAAAATCACACCTGTTTGGAAATGTCGAGTAGTCGGAACTTTAGAGTGAGAGTAGTGTGGATGAGCAGACATGACAGATGTTTCCCCTGAACTCACTCAAATTACGCTGACAGCCACTAGTTCAGGAACTCAGCTGATTAATGCCGACTTCTCCAGAATTTCACTAGGTGAATCTGAAGATTACCTGCGGAAGGTACTATCTATGTTGAGAACAGCTCACTCGATCATGAGAACAGGCCACTTGCTGGCCTTGGGTTCAGATTGTGTGAGTGGTTTACGTTGTCATCTGAACCGCTGCTGGGTCAAGCAGGTTACTCTCTCCTGCCTCTGAGTTCTGTTCTTTTTCAGAGGATTAAGCATATTCGCCTTACTGATTTTGCAGCTTTTCTCTGAAGAAATATTTAGAATAACTAGAAATAGGAGTATTTTTAGTTTCAGATCAGGTAGACATAATTTCTGTTCTATTCTTTTCATCTTATAAGAACTGTGTGCACACTATCAAACGTGACTGAACGGTGAGCCTTGCTCACATTTTCCTGTGTTTGTCTAGAAATGAAAGCTTGGAGGACAAGCACACTGACGCCCGCTGCACCCAAGGCTTGCGACTTTTCACCAGTGCTTTCTTAGAGCCGGAACAACAGGGAGCAACCCTACAGGTGATTAACTTTGCAGAATAAGAAAATCAGTCAGAATACCTGGAGATGTTGGTTAGGACAAGAAGAAAGCCTCACGGGCATACGAATGTCATCTGTTAGTTTCTAAAAGCAATTAGAGGACAAGTCAGTCACTTCTGTGTTACTATAAACTCCTGAGAGCAGAAACCAGTAAGAATTTGCTCACTGGAAAAAAAAATCTGTTTTTAAAAAGGTCTGATGCTTTTTCAAACTGTCATCAAGAAGCATTTATCAGTGAGCTGCATCTGCTCAGGGATGAGAAGTATTTTGGGAAGCCAGGAAAGTCGGCACTAACACGTGGTTATAACCATTCCCCTTGAGTAGACAGAGAGGCCACGTATGTTCTACTGCCACGGGCTTCTTTCCCTTTGAGACTTTGACCTCTTCTCTAGCAGAGAAGAACTAAGCCTGTGCAGCAAATTAGACTCTGCACACTTCTTGTCACAGCGCTGTCACCCTTGGCCACATTTTCCTTGTATCAAATTGGGAGCCTCAACAGAAGGGGGAAAAAAAGGCAAGCAGTGGAGTTACCAAATCAAGACCCAAAGCTGATTGCATCTGATTTTTGTTTCGTTCTTTTTTACATGTGCTATCCTCCTATTTATTGTTAGGCCAGCTTAGTGACTTTGGTAATGTGTCACTAGTGGAGATGGGGCAAATTGGCTGAAAACCCACATTATGCCCCAGTTCTGAGTAAAGCCTTGGGCTCCAGGGGAGCCGCTGTTGGCCCAGAATAAACCGTCCGGCCCCTCCAGGAACTGAAGGTGTGTGGCCCACGTAAGGTCACCCTAGTCACTATAACTACCAAAGCCTGCTTACTGCTGCATAGAATGACTCAGAGAGGACTGACACAGAGCTGGAACCATGTGACAGGGCACTACAATGGCTGGTGTGATGATAAGAAAAGAAATGATGCAAAAATGAGACAGCACATGTGGACACACGAGGGTATTCACACTGGAGCTGGAAGCAAATCGAAACGGAAAGCCTAGAAATGGAAAGGTAAGGGTGGTATCTCAGGTGGAGAGTAGCATGCATTTATAAGCAGACACTGGGCACTGCTGAGGAAAGGAGGTTACAGTAGCAGACACGGCAATAGGAATTGCTCACACTGGAATATAAACAGACCCCTAGGGCTCCCCGGTGCGGCCCTGACTCCCTCTCTGCTCATTTCTTTCTCTCTGCCGTTTGCTCACCATATGCCAGCTCTACTGGCTTTTTATGTTTCTTGAGCACAGTATAATTTTACATTCCCAAGTATTCCCTCATTCCCCAGAGGGGACTTTCTAGTATTCTCCATTAGCACTGCATCGCTCCCTCGTGCAGCCCGCCTCGTTTTCCATCTCCTCATGAAACTTATGCTTGCACGAGTAAGTGAACACAGGCAGAGAGAGGCAGAGAGAAGAAGCCAGCGAGGCATTACCTTGGCTACAAACAGGCTCCGTCCTGGTCCCAGAGGATCTCCGGGGAAAGATGGAAGTAGGGAGGGTGGGTTTCTGCGCTCCTGAGCCTGTCATTTACTAGCCATGGTCAAGAGCCGGAAGGGATCGTGGGTGGGGCTGGCTGGCTAGTGGGGACAGCCCTGCACTGGCCGTGGGCTACAGAAGGAGAGGCTGTGGATGGCAGATGAATAGATGGGTGGAGGAATCTTAGTGGACAGTTTCCAAAAAAATCAATTAAAATCTTTCAGTCTGAACAGTTTATAGGTTTGCGATTCTAAACATGCTAACTTTATTCATGCTAATTAGTCATCATGACACACTGATCTGATCCCCTTTACTAAGTAATTAATGTACATATATATAATACTAATACTGGTGTTTGTCTAGAAGTGAGATATATATCTGTATATATCCCTCATTATGCTTTTCAGCATTCGTCGCACCTCTGAAAACTGTATCCATGTATGTAATCCCACTGACCCAGTCCTAATCCTCTCACTTAAAGCCCACTTTTCCCTAAGCCTGTGGCAGCTCTAACAGCCTTCTCGATCTTAAATATCAAATCTTGTGCAGTGCTTTTCCTTTTGACTCTAGGCTGAATTAATTTCTCCATTTGCTCTGAAAATTACAGTGCTTACCACACTGCACTGCAGTGCCGTTAATTTTGTACAGTTACGGTTGGTTCCACTTCCAAAGATTTTTTAATATTCCAACATTCTCACTTTAAATGTACTCAAATTTCCTTCTGATTCTTGTAAAAGTTTTACCTCCAATGAATTCAGGCAAATATAGAAACCAGAAAATAAAAAGAAGGGACTTTTTATCTTCTCATTGTTTTTACTATGAATTTTTGGGCTCATAAAATAAACTATGTTCACGTCAATCTGATTTTCATTACTTGCCAGACTAAACAGAAATTAGTTTGTCCAAATATATAGTACATTTTTAACTTCTAATGTAGCACTGTTTGCCTTTTCTACTGGTTTGATATTGATGTCCATGTTTAAGTATCACTTGCTGTATGCTGTGAGAAGTTATAAGGAAAGTACAAGTCTAAATAAATTTCTCAGGGCAAACAGACTTGGAACAAAAACACAACATTTGCTGAAATTATTGGGCATTTATTTAGACCAATATTTCACAAACTCAGTCTGTGTTTCTTCCGTGTATAACTGATTTTCCCTGAAATGAATACTTCGTTTCCTAGCCAAATGCATTGAGAAATATTGCCTTGTGTGATCTACAACACAAACTAATGACTCAAAACGTTTTAAAAGAAACATATTTTGCTTACGTATCAAAGTAAACATCTCTGAGACTGCTAACTTTTTCAGGTCAGTCTGAGAAATTTTGACAAAGTGTATTTTATTTTATTTTATTTTTTGTGGAACCGGGGATTGAACTCAGGCCCTTGCACTTGCCAG
>NDGM011093549.1:0-14077 GCA_002564305.1 Octomys mimax
GGTTAAATCCTGAGGGGATTTGATTGACCTTATCAGATACAAAAGTTACATTTCTTGTTATATGGGTCTTGCTCTTCTTGGTCTTAACTATCCAGCAAAAAAGTATGAAAATGAAGTACAAAAGCAAAACCGTATTAATATGATGAGCTGTAGAAGGCTCAAGTCAACAACTTCAGAGACTGACAGTCTTACCGAAAACCCACTACCATTATGGACTACATTGGGATATTTTGCTGAATTCATGTACCTACAGTATTTAAATGACAATGGAAAACTAACCAAGAAAGGGTGATACAGATGAATGACCATTTTGTATCTGTATACTCAAAATAGTTAGGATAGATATACAGTTGCATTCTCTTAATACAGTGAATAGAGAGGTTTGCTCTAATAGTGTTTGAGACAGGATATCAGGACTGCATCCTGTACAATGAATAACCACTAAGAAAACAATATGAAATGTATTCATTATTAAAAATGTGCTAGTAATAAGTTGTGAAACTGTCTCAGTGCTATTTGTTTCTCAATAAAAATATTTTAAAAAATGAATAGAGTAACTAAAGTCCAAGTACCTTTCATCTCATGTACACGCGCAAAACAATTATTAAGATTAAACAATCAGTTGTGTGTACATATATGTGTGCTGTTTTTTTTTTTAAAGTTATACTTACTCCCTAACAAAGTAATGATGCTGCCAATATTTTCCCTTCTGTGCATTGATGTCATTGAATTCAGCTCAACAGTGCCTGCAAGCAGGCACAGGGCCCGGGGTTCTAGCTCCAAGCCTGCCATGCAGGCCCCACCGCTAGCGCATGCTGAGATCGCAATTGAGACTGGGCATGGTGGAGCGTGCCTATAATCCCAGCTCTTGGAAAGCTGTAAACAGGCAGATCACTACAAGTTCGAACTAGCAGTGAGACCCTGAACACTCTGCAGACCCTTCCTCAAAATACAAAAAAAAAAAAAAAACCTTTCAGCTTAATGTTGTTTTTTATTGATAGAAAAAGATGCACTTGATTTTGTGGTGAGTTTCCATAAAGTTTAACTCTGAAGCAGTGCTGCCCTGATCATTTTGCATCTCTGCAAAGAATTTTGCTCTTCAGGGG
Organism: Octomys mimax; assembly: GCA_002564305.1. NCBI lineage: Eukaryota > Metazoa > Chordata > Mammalia > Rodentia > Octodontidae > Octomys > Octomys mimax. The sequence goes on from NDGM011093549.1 coordinate 1,107, forward strand.
AAACTCCTTATGTTCACAGTTTCAATTCTGTTGAGCAGCAACCTTTGCAAAGGTATTGGCTTAAATCATCTCGCTTGCTATTTCGTATCATGCAGTTCCAGTCCTATAACCAATTACACCAATGTGTGACCCTGTTTATATCAGGGTTGTGGCTATTACAGCTTTTAAAAATGAAATTTTGCCAACATTTCTTGTTGTAGGGAATTGTTTTAGCAGACCCTTTGTTGAATAGCATCCTTCCTTTCCTAATGTTTGATCTGTAAGACCCTCTAGGAGCTCCTTTAAGAGATCTCCTATTATTTCTGAGAAGTGTCTTTGGACATATGCACCCATCATGCACTGCTTTCCCCACAGCTCTACTAAGATCTGAAGCCTAGGTTGATGATCTGAGCACATGATAATGTGGCAAAAATCTAAGGCACTCCTCCACCTCCTTTTCTGTGCTTTGGTTCTTTTTATGAAAAGTAGGAATGTACTCCTAATAAAAGACCCAGTGATACGTGTGAACAAAATCCTTATTATGAAGTGCTGAATGTCACTATTATTAAGCTTCTCATTTCTCTTTAGTCAGTTTAAAGCATAATTAATAGTGTTCCACCCAAAGAAAGAGCCAAATAAAATTGGCTCTTTTTTTTTTTTGCCATTTTGATGTTTGTGATAAAGGCAAAAAGGGAGGAATTAACTGTTAAAACATCAATATTTTGATGAGCCACATTTTATCTAAAGCACTGTAAGTTCGGTTTTAGCACCCATAAGGCTCCCAGGGCAGGACCTAAAATGGCCAGTCCTCAATGAATGTGTCTACTCATCATGGACTGGACTTCCGCACTTATAAGTGTAATGCAGTTGGGATTGCTCTACAGAGACCCAAATTAGCTATCCGCTAGACTTAAATAAGATTTGAATAAATCAAACAGGACTTGCTTGTGTGGAAATGTTATTTCACCTATGCTATGACCATATATTTATAATCTGTTGGAGTTTTCCCAATTTTAAACTTTAAAAAAAAAGATCTTGCTTTCAACAGTTTCAAGGCAAAGAAGTGACTTTTCTTCCCTAGCTTTCAAATGTGGTTTTAGATAGTTACACACTCATTACTTCCTTTCTTTGATTTTTTTAAAAGCAATCTAATTAGTGTACATGTAGAACTGCCTAATTAGTGAGGCAGATCATAATATTTGTCAAAGAATCATTCGGGTCACTACTGAGTCCACTTAGTAAGAATCACGCATTTTCTAAAATGCTGCATAAGACACCATGTGACAACATATATTCCTGAAACTGACGGGACTCTAGTATCTAATCTTCTAAGAATTAGTGTCCATTACTATTGGGAAATTTGTATTTTCTCCAAGAAACAAAACCCTCATAACTTCTTAGGAACACTCTAGAATCTAACAGTGTGTTTAGAAAAAATACAGCAAAGAGCATTAATCAAGGAGAGCAGTATTAACTATATAAACCCTTTTAGTAAGACTTGCACAAAGCATGTCAGCTCCACCAGCATGGCACAGTTGGAAAAAGATGCAGAAAGGGTTTATTGCTCTCAAGTTAGTACCCTACCTGTTGGAGACCATATTTAACAGTCTTTTATCCGCATTTTTCTTCATATTGAAAAAAACACTTGTATTTTCCCAACATTCCTCCTGCCGACAGCACCTGAAAGAATGTTTGCTGAAGACCAAAGCAACATGGACTGCCACCCACAAATTGCCATCATGATAATCTCCCGTGTTACTCTCTTCCCCTTACTTCAACATTCCTCAGGTCTTTCCTTCCTCTTATTCTTGTTCCAGTATAAATTTTTTAAAAAGGAAATCAACATAAATGTTACACTTTTAATAAGAATAGACTCATTAGCTACTTATTTTGCTTTCTGGGTCATTCTGTCTTATTTTTTCTTCTTTCATTCATCTCTCCTCAACTCCAGGACATAATAATCATCACCTAAAGAGACAGAAAGATCCTTCTTTACCAGGACTATAAATTTGGAACAAAATCTAGCAGCCTCTGAAATAGGCAAGCTCAAAATTGCCTTTGAAAGCTTCATCACTGAAAATGTAATCAAACTTAGTTTACTCACAATTGATTTAAATCACAGCCTAAAGGCCAACCTTTGACCAGGGCAGTGTTAGCACTTGCATTGATTCTGCCTGCAATTGAATTACTCAGGCAATTCTGTGTGTTTTCAGCTTAAGCCCTGGAGCTCAGATGGCCAATTTAGGATGCAACTTGGTCTTGCTTGAAATTTACAGGAAGATTTTCTCATATGTTCCTGGGGAAAAGCAGGCTTACTTTTCAAAAATATTCTCTTGTTCCTAGAAGTGGTTGCCCAAAAGACATTGTGTTTGCTTGCTTTCAAGTTTGTCTTGATTTGAGAAAACTTTGAGTCCCCTCAAAGAATCTCTTTGACATCTGAAAGGTATATTCTAATCCATAAATATGTGTACAAAATTTTGGGGAAATTGAATTTAATGAGGAAAACACAAAGCAATACAACATATTAATAGAGGCAAAGGTCAGAAATAGATTGTACTTTGTAGTTCCAGGGACTTAAGTTTAAAAATATTTAGTAAGTTTGAAGCAAAAGAATCTTCTGTAGGCCACCATAGAGTTGTATTCAATAACTACATCTTCCTCTCTTTCTTTTCAAAATATTTGATGAGAGAGACAAAGAGAAGCATTATGAGTACTCTTCCAGTGCTTAAAAGTGATTATTATGTATTGCTTAATTACATTTTTGTCTTTACATGGCATATCAATTATATATCATCCACCATCCTCACAAAATTTCTTTCATGTTCGCGTAAACAATACCACATTTATGTATTTATTCACTTATACATAGACTCACTTTTATACTTTGCAAAAACTTCTTCACGGTTCAATTCAGGCTTTCTAAAATTAGTTTAATGTCTTCACTATTATATATTCAGTAGTGTATTGGGAATATTCAACTGAAATAAAGAATATGTGTAGCACTTAAAAATAATAACAACATATGCAATTGTCTCTATTGAAAATTCCATGTAGCCAGTTGCTTCTCTTGCATATTTTCATAGTTTCTGCCAGAGAAGTGTACCTCTCATTACCTCACAGCTACGGTTCCACCTCAGTGTGATGTAAGGAGTGGTATTACAGCTAGTTCACTCTACCAATATGTGTTTCTATTTTTATTTGAAATAACAAAGAAGATGAAGTAAAACACAATGGCTTTGCTGAGTCAAGAATAGGTGTGAAATATTCCAAGAAAATACCCTCGCATTTTTCTTATGCCTCAGGTAAAAGCTAAAGTCTTCACATGTTAGATTTAGTCTCCGCTAACATTTGTCCACCAATTTTTAGGTCTAGAGAACCAACAAAACAACCAATCAGCCCCTAGTTTTGTATTTTTGCCACCTCCTGTGATATAAATGCAATCATTGGGCATAATTTCAGTCTAGCAAGGCAACATTGCTGAATTTAGAGGCAGGAGATATGCTGTAGCATACCAGTTGTATTGGAAAAATAGTTTTGATGTTCTTTTCTCTATTTCTGTGGATATCTATAACCTGAATAGCAAAGGTAGTAGTAAAATTACTTGCTAGCAACTTTTGAGTAGTTACTGCATTTATTCACCAATATACTTTAGTTATAACTTAAGGTGTACAATAATTATTAAATTATAGCTTTCTTTAAATACAATTTAATCTTTATAGTGGCCTTATTTCATGCAAACTTCACATAATTCCTTAAAATTTTACAGTCAGTTGTCAAAATCTGGTACAAGCAGGCTTCAGAGTACTGCTGCCACTTTAGTGGATAGTAAGGAAAATATGATCTCTCTCTAAATATGATTTTGTATCCAAATTATCAAATTTTAACTTTCAGTTGCCTGCCTATAAATTGGAATTGGTAATAATTACTTCTTACGGAGTTAAAATAATTAAAAACATTGCAAAGTGCTTGGTTCATGATAAGAATGCTTGGGTCAGTGGCTTCTCTTCTTCTTACATAACTTCTATTGTAGTCACTTCAACTCTTCTGAGAGGATGAAATTCAACATCTTCAAATCCCTACAGTGTTCCCTGCTACGAGTGAGATTTTATTGTCTCTATGACACGTGCATGCATCTGTAGGTATTTTCAATCCCATACTGCATTTCTAATTTAAATTTTTCTGCAACATAAAATACTTTCTTCTTACATTATTGACTCCATACTACCCTTCCTTCCTATCCACACTACAAGGTTTTAACACCATTATTTATTTAGACTTAAATTATAAAGCATCAGGGGATGCTTATCTTGTAATATCTAAATCCTATGAGGCCAGAGGGGAAAATATATTCTCCAGTCATAAAAAGATTTCAGGGCCTTGTATTAGCATCACAATAGTATCCGAATTTCTTGTTATCTCTCCTCTTAGCTGAACAGAGTCAAAGGAGAAACACTTTCTCTAAGCTGCTATAAAATAGGCAGAATCTGTTGTGATTCTTATTTCCTCCTCCACATGTTCACTTGGACAATCTGATTCTTTTACTTGTTTCACATGTCTTACATGTGTAGAGGGAGGAAAACATACTTCTAAGCTGTATACCTTGGGATGAAAGATTAATTAGTAATTTCATAATTTAAAAAGACTTTGTGGACAAGATTTTGCCGTATAGCTCAGACTGGTACTGGACTCATGTTGTTGCTCAGAATGACTTCAGACCCACAGCAATCCTTCTGATTGAGTCACCCAAGTGGTGGGATTACAGGCATGTGTCACCACTCCTAGCTGAAAACTAAGATTTTCTTTATCATAGAAGGGCTCCACATGCTACACATCTTCCTCACTGCTTCTCTCTTGCCCCTTTCCTGATAGCCATTCTCACTAGAGTAAAATGAGATCTCGGTGTGGTTTGTTTTGTATTTCCTGATGGCTAGTGATAAGAAAAGTGTAAATGAAAATGTTAACCTCTTACCAGTATAGTTTGTAAATGCTTTCTCCCCTTCTGTACATTGTTTCTTCACTCTTCTAATTTTCTTTGCTGAATAGCATTTAATTTATTTATTATTTCTTTTTTGGTGTGATGTAAATACCATTTGCCAATTTTTTTTGTTGTTGTTGTACTTTTGGGATCTAATCATCCTTGCCCTTTTCAAAGTCCTGCTGTTTCTCTTCTCTACTTTCTTTGGAAGCTTGGTTGGAGATGGCAATTACTGCCAAGCCATTGTCACAGAGCATTGTTTCTTAGAGTTAAGAGAAAGACAAACCTAGGGAATGATAGAAAATCCAAACATCTGGAATGCAGAGGCATTCTTACTAAACAGAAAATTGAAAGGAAGACAGGTGATGTATGAACAGCTTGGCAATGGCATGATGCTTTCCCTAACATGCTGTAGAAGTGACATTAGCCAAAACTGTGTTTTCATATGTTGATAGTATTAATAAAAATACATGATATAAATAATCACTGGAATCTTGTAATGCTTTGGCTCTTAAGGTGTTTCATGGTACCTGAAATAAGCCTGGTTACCCATATGTAGGCTGGCTTCTTCCTCAACTCCATGATCATGGTTTGCTCTTCTCACATACATATGCTAACTTATCACCTCCTTCTGTTTCTAAAACCTCATAGATATCTCTGTTGATTTTTACATAAAGGAAAAGCCATTATCTCATGCTATTGAGTCTATTATGCTGATCAAATAGAAAGATAATTAATGCTGAACTATTTAATGAGATAGCTAACCTTTTATTAATATACGCTTTCTTAACCTTTCTTTAGTATGCTGCTAATCTAATCCCTCATTCGTACTTTGATTGTTTGTACCTGTTTCTTTCTTTGAAATTATGCCGGATGTTGCAAGAAGTTCTGCACAAAGCTTAAAAGCCAAATCCTTTATACTAAGCAATGTAAGAAAGTTAAATATTTTTTCTACTAATTACTATATGGAGAAATCAATATATAGATTTCGAATGTCTTATCTTCTGATTAATGAATTTCTGGATTGATAATGACATGATTACAGCTGATTGATAAGTATTAGTGTATCTTGGAAAATTTTCCAAAAATAGTTTAAGATGAGGCAGTTTATTCTGTCCTGTGAATTTTCTGGTATCCTGTATGTTGGCACCAGTCTCAGACCAACATAAAGCTCAGTTCTCTGAAGAACTTACCTTTGTGTGAATATTGTGCTTTTAATTTTGTTTTATTTGTTGTTTCTAATAATCTATATGATTAGTCCCAGCCAGGTATCTTAAAGTTGAGCATGCAGATGAGAGAGCTGAGGTGGATGGCTTCTCTGATATTCAGCAAGCATAATGTCATTACCTACGTGCACACGTGCTGCTCACTTGCAGGACTGGGAAATGGGAAGTACTCAGAGGGAGCTTTTGCAGCTCTTACTCTGCATGGCTGGTGTGAGAGCAGAGTTGTATCTAGGTTCAGTGAGAGAATGAGGTAAAGCACAATAGAATGCAGGGCTATAGCTAGACACAGGCAGTCGTGGCTCCAGGAACTCTGAGAAAGTCTGTGTCAGTGTGGGAAAAAGCAGCTCCCAGCAAGCACTCTGCTGACAGTGATTCCCAATCCCTACCTTCAAAAATAATAAAACCTTGTTGTCCTTTGTGATTTAACAGTATTTGAATTCAACATGAGATAGACTTCACTTTTAGCAGTTTTGAGAAATATTGCTACGTTGTCGCCATTGTAGTTATTCATAAAAGAGAGTACAGCAAAGTGACAAACTTGGATAGAGGATGCTTTCACACCAAAAACAGAATGCATTACTATATAGACAGATAAGAGAAAAAGATCTGGAACTTAATATGATGTTGGGGAAAGATTTAGCAGTGTGTGTGTGTGTGTGTGTGTGTGCACATGTATACCTAGACTTTAAGTCACCTTGAATTTATTTGTGTCCTTCAAGACATAGGATTTCAACCTACCCTCTTTAACAGATACATACTCACCTGAACATCCTTAGAATGTTTCTGATTTTCAAATCATTGGGGTTTTATTGTTCCCCCAATGTAGTTGGCAGCTTTTTGAAGCTTGTATCCATGTCTTGTGCTTCTTTATAGGTGATCTTCTAAAAATGATATAATTCTAAGATTGGTCTCAGACAAAATGAGTGTAGAAACCTTAATGTCCAATACAATAGTGTATAAACAAATGTGACTCATGTCGTCTACATTCTTCTTCACCATGATCGTGCTATGAAAGCAAAGTATTGGGGCCGGTGAGATAGCCCAGTAGAATAAGCACCTGCCTGGCAAGCCCAAGGCCCTGAGTTCAATCCCCAGTACTGACAAAAAAAGACAAAGTATTTGGAGACTTTCGACAAGAAGGATAAGAATGTTCCAAGAACCAGTTCATCATTTTTTATTCAGTAATATTAACATGCTAGGAAACCTAGAAAGAACTGACCAAAAAAAGTAAAAAATCTGAGTCTTACCTTTAGAAAATGTGTCCCAAGCATCTGCATTTGTTAGGATTAGGAATATTGCAAATAGCAAAACTCAAAATAACAATGAATTAAACAAGATACATTTTTATTTCTCTCACATGGAGGCCTGCAACCGACAGTTAAGGGTTAGAACAATGTCACTGAATCAGGGCTCAGACATCTGTCCCTGACTGTATTCCCCTTGGGTGTATACATTCCCAAGGTCATGTCCTGGCCCAAGGTGGGATCGGCAACTCAAAGCACTGTAGCTGCAACTTATGCTGTGGGGACAAGGAAAAGCTCTTCATCTCTTTTTAAATAAATCCTTCACGAGATTTTCAGACTTTGCTTCCACTGAAGTCCCACTGGTCACTGCCAATATGGGCTCACTCAACTGCATGGAAGGTGATGATTTCTTTCTTTGTTAGTGTTGTTTGCAGAAATTTGTGGGTGTTTTGTTATGAGAATATGACATGATGCACATTGCAGGTCACTGGTAGCCTTTATAATCTAGCCCTCTGTAACCCAAATGTCCAGGCAATGTCCTCTTCCTATATATAGAACATACTCATTCCCGTGAAAGGAAAAAAAGCCACAGCGTGCTCTGCTGGTGTTGGATGTAACTGAAGCCCAGGACCTCTGGGGAGTCACTTTTTCCATAGCAGCCTACATGTAATATACCTGGCCCAATGAACTGAAGATAGAGCAAGACACTTTCTTTCACCCACACTAAATCCTACCATAGTGGGCTATAAAACCAGAAAAATGCAATAGAGCATTTACTCTTAGAATACACGAAAAAAAAAATCCACAGCATCCACTTATCTATAGCAGTAGTCAAATCCTGCCAGTTTGAAGAGTCAGGAGTACCTTTTCCTGTGTGAGGGAATGGGTCTTAGGTCGCTCTCTGGGACAATCAGTGATTCTGTACTCTGCGAAGAACTTCTGTTCAACTGTACTAGATGACTAAGTTCCTACTTGTTTCTTGCACATGAGTACTGAAGGCTGCACAGCTTGTGTGACCCACTTTGGACTGGTGCAGCCTGGAGACCCAAGCCTCTAGGTCATGAACAACTGTACTTGAAGGTTTGGCTATGTTTTCTTTAACAAAACAATTGGCTTATAAGCTCAGTGGGCTTCCAATCTAGCTAATTTCATTTATTAAGAATCATAAGATGGGCCAGTGAGGTAGCTCAGCAGTCTAAAGTGCCTGCATAGGCAAGCTTAGGACCACTGTACCACATTCCTTGCCATCCCTGCCCCTAGGGTAGCTGTGCTGGCCACGAAAAAAGAAAAGAAAAAGAAAAAGAAAAAAAATAATAGGAAAAGATATTTTGGTAGAAAGTTTTGATCACCAATGAATCCCATCCTTTACTTATCATCCACAGTGTTCTATCTCAACTAATCAACTGCCACACAGAACAGATCTGAAAGAATGGGTCAAGCTGGAAAGATAATATTTTAGCCACCTCTATCTGCGAAGGGTGCATCCAAGAGCCCCAGGGGAGGACTTGGTATTTAGCTCAGTGGCATGAGTTTCTCCCTGGCAAGCATAAGGTCCTGAGTTGGATCTGTGGTACAAAAACCAACCAAACAACCAACAACAACAAAAAGCCCCAGGGGATACCTGAAAGCGTGTACCTCACCAGACACGATATAAGATATTTCCTCCTGTATGTGCTACATTGCTTCTACACAGTGCTGGAGTTAATCTGTTCTTCTAGTGGTGCGCATGATGCTTCCTTTGCACTATCATTCTTGCATTTTGGGCCCATTATTAAATAAAATAAGGGCCACGTGAACACAAGCACTGGGATGCTGAGTCAATCTGATAGCAAGGTAGACACTGTGTAACCAACAGGTGAACGATGCGTACAGTGTGGGTCTCCCCAAAGGAAAGATTCAACAGCTGGGAGGAATGAGATAATACAAGATTTCCTCACACGAATCAGAATGTTGTGCAGTTCAAAACCTATGCATTGTTTGTTTTGGGGTTTTTCCATTCCAGAAATACCATGGCTGACTGTGAGCAAAATAAATCCCAAAATAATGGAGCCACCATGTTGCCCTGAAAATAAGATCTAACTGGAAAATAGCCTTGAAAATTAGAGATCAAAAATGCGAGCCCATGTTTGAGTATCCTATCTTACCTGCCTTCCAGAGTTGTCACCAAACAAGAGACTAGCAATGGCAGGTGAGGTAAGGATGGGTTGGTTTGGGCTGGCAGGTGTAATCTCTAGTTTTCAAGGATGATTATTTTCCAGTTATGTCTTGTTTGGGGGAAAGCAAACTTGATAAGGGGCAGAATTCTACACTGAGTCTTATTGGGGCCCCTGAGGCTCAGAGACTTGCCACATCAAACACATCAGTCTTCTTGACACAGTGGCGGACACTCTGTAACTACTGCTCTATTTTAGTTGGAAGACAAAAGCAATCTTTTTCCATTTTTCAGGATATATGTTGCCAGGCTTGCCACTAATCTAGATCATGTGGTCAAGATGGCTCTTCCCTTTGCCTTTTCTGAAGAGGACTAGTATGACACAGTTTATAACTTTGAAGATGGTGGAGGACAGACCACACAGCCTCTGCATTCCATATTTTCTCTCCTCTTTTTTTTGTACTGCATTTTAAGGAAGGGTCTACAGGGTGTTCAAGGTGTCACTACTAGATTGGACTCATAGTGATTCTCCTGTTTACAGCGTCCCGAGAGCTGGGATTACAGGCATGCACCACCATACCCAGTCTCAATTGCCATCTCAGTGCACCCCAGGGGTGGGTCCAGCACAGTGAGCCTAGGGATGGAGTCCCTGGCCCTCTCTGCCTGCTTGCAGGTACTTTAATCTGCTGAGCTATTTGGCCAGTTCTTCTCCTCCTTGAAAATTAGGATATTATAGATTTAGTCTCAGAGGAATTTTATAATAAATAATCAACACATGATTTGTTTTTCAAACATGCCCATGTTCCATAATATCCTCAACGAATAGGGATCTGGAGATTACAGAGCTGAAACTCACTCAGAGATAATGACAATGATTCATGTATTTTAAATTCAATGAGAAATTGTCCTAAGTCAGACATTAGTGTGCAGAGAACGTATGTGCATTCGTTAATGTAGAATTAGAGTACACTAAGGAAAATAAATTTTTAAGCTTATCTAAGAGATTCTCAAGTTCCTTAGGCTGAAATAGAATATGGCTATCTCCAATTCAAAAACTTACACTATGTTTTACAGAAAATAGCAATAATAAATTCTTATGATATCAATCCTGACCATGGTTGAAATCAACCATCTATGAACTCTCACCACCTACTTCATCCTTTATCTTCTTTCTCTCATTTTACGTGTGAATAAATCATTCCGGAGAGAAGAATAACTATTCTTTGGCATAGTTAGTTCATGGTAGAACCCAGATAAGAGCTCAATTCTCTTAACGCTTTTTTTTTTTTTTGCTACAGTGCTAAAAAAAGACTGCAGAAATCTGTGTCAATATCTGTGAAGTGTCTGAGATCTTACCCTACTTAGAAGCTAACGTTAGCTTGCCACAATTTCATGGATGCTGGCAGAAAACACAAGACTCCTGGATCAGAAATAAAAGACCTCACTACTCACAGCAAAGACAGTAGGCAGAGAGTTAGCGTGTTTGTACCAGTTTCCTGCGTCCTGATTCCCACAGGAGTGATGTGATTTCCTAGATGCGTATCTGTGTATGCAGTGGTCCATGTGATGAGGGAACACTGAGCTTGGGGATGCAGTGTGATATAGCAGCTCCTAAGTAAGCCCACACAGAAGGAGACAGCTTCTTAGCCCGCAGGAGATAGTCTGCGTAAGGGCATCCACTTTTTATCCTTTGGGAGTTTTATTCCTTGCATTCTCAGAAAATATGTAACAATAAAATATGCACCAGTGCTAGAGACCCCTGAAGAGGTGTCCCTGGACAAGCTGCATAGAGGGAGATAAACATGGTGGATGTATGTCTAGGGCCCTCAAAGCTTATTCTGCATAGAAATAGAGCCGTGATCCTGTTAAAATGTACTCTGAGTCAGTGCTAACTCGCCAGGGACTGAAAGTCTCCATCTCTTCATCTTCTTGGGCTGCAGGATGTTGTGAGTTCTAGGGTCCCAATTAGGTAAAGAGCAAGGGTCTAGGTTAAATCTGATAGATTTCAGAAGCCTCTGTCTTCTAACTCCTAGATGTCTATATCACAGACTCTGGGGGTCTTTGTAGTCCACTTCCTAGGGCTTAGAAAAATATAACAAATATGCTATTTAAAAATATATAAGAGTGAAATGTGTATTCCAAGTAGGTCCTATGATATCAGTTTATTAATTTACAGTGAGACATTGACTTGGATTACAATATTCACATGGCACTGTCAGTTCATTCAGGACCTAGAATGAAGCTATAAATGAAGCCATCAAAGTCAGCCATCATTTTATTGATTCATCAGGAGAAATTGCCATCTGAGGACAAAAGCTCCTTGAACTCCATAGTTCAAGTGTCCTGTCCATTAGACAAATCTGTCCAAGACACCAAATCACAATCCCTTGGTCCACTGGGACCAAGGTGACACGACAGTGAAATCAAAGTAAGGGGAGATAAATAAAGCAAATGTGGACTGGCATTAGTCTAAAAGTAAGGTTGCTTCTTTCATTCAGCAGCAGTCTTACTGCTAGGAAAAGCTATGCATAACATGCACAAATGCTGGATGCATTTCCTGTGATGGATGCATACATGCTATTCATCTTTGACTCACTCACCCCTAGTTCTCTTCTCTAACTTTATTTTCTTTATGGTTTACAGATTCTAGATCTTTACTTTCTTATTAGTGTAACATAAAACACTTGATGATCTCTGCCCACAGTAGGCAGGTCCACACTGTCCCTAAACCAGACATCGTGCCACCCTGTGTAGGACTGGGAGGCCCTCAATACTTGGGGATTCTCAGAAAAAACAAAAACCCTTCATTCTTGTAAGAACTCGGCCTCTGGAGGTTTCCTGATCTTTCCTGGGAGCACATCCTTTCCAGTCCGATCAGTAACTGAAAATTGCTTTTAAGATGATATTACCGAAGCCATCTAAATAGTCACCCTTTATCAAGTGTTCATTGATTCCTCCGCTCCAAGTCCCTTTGACAATGTAACGAAGCAGAAGGCAAGGAGCTAAGTTTACTCAGCTATTAGCGCCTATCACAGTGAGATGTGCAGTGAGGCCCATTTAGGAACTAGTGCTGTTTCCATAACAATGACTCCAACCTCCTGAAAGTTAATACACTTACACATTTGCAAAACAAGCTTGAACACACAGAGACATATTTAAATCAACACATACGTGTACATCTCTGATTTAAAGCCTTCAGGCATCATATGCATGTAGCCAGTCCCTCTCTACACTACAAATCCAGAATTAAGCAAACATTGTGGTGGAAAAAAATGCCTGATGAATTAATATAATAGATGCTTTCCCTTTCTCAATAGTGAGTAAAGAGTTAACATAGAAGATGCTGGTGTTGAAAGCATTGTCTCCTGCTAAGAATGCTGCAATATGAGAGAGAG
>NDGM011093568.1:891-11595 GCA_002564305.1 Octomys mimax
GTGGTAGGGGTGAGCCCACCCTCGGCCAGCTGAGGTTGGGGTGTCCCAAGGGTGGGCGGGGCCGTGGGCAGTAGCGCGCTGCTGATTGGACGGCCTGCCTCTTGGGGCAAGCCCAGGGCGGGGGTGGGCCGCTTGCGTAGGAGGCCACTTAGTGCATGCAGTGAAAATAGGAAAATCCAATTTCCTGCGTTTAAACTCATTACGCGTCAACCCACTCTCTCAGGACTGCCACCCAACACAGCAGGTTTGGTTTGAAATAAATCGAAGTCATGCTTAAGTGACAGGCTTGTGGGTGCAAGCAGATATCCATTATTCTAGAGCTGTGTTTTCCACAATATAAATAGCCCTACTTCACCTCGTTCTTCACTCTCGACTCTTGAATTCTGCTATTTTGGGAGGTTTTGTTTTGTTTGGGCGAGGTTCTAGGCTAACTGGGGATGTTTGTTTCTCTTTGTGCTCGCTTTTGTAGAAAATCATTTTCTTATCTAAATGTTACTGAACCAGATCGTTCTATGCCTTCGTTTATAGTCGGTTCGCAAGGGCCTGAACGTGCAGGGCCCTCCCTCGCCGCACGGTGGGAGTGTGTCTGGAGACTGACTCTGCCCTTCAGGGCCGAAACACCGCTGAGCCCCTCCCTACATAGTCCCAAATTTACTTGAGAAAGATGTTTATAGAACACCCATCCACGCATCCATCCAGTGTGTGCGGCTCATAGGTGTCGTGTTCAGAAGCTGTGCTGATCTAATAAAAAATACCGCGTGCTTTTTCGGTTTGGATTTCCGTAACCAGCAGTGAGGGCGAGCTCCCCGTGCGCTGCAGGGCGCGGATGCTGTGGTCCTGCGCCTGTATTCTTCGTTCCTTGTGTCACTGAGTACTTCTTGTTTTTTTCTTATTGATATGTGAGGACTCTATATGTTGAGCATATTAATAGTTTATGATGTTTTTTCAAGTATTTCCTTAATGAATGATTTGCTTTTTAACTAATGTGGTCTTACTGACATACAGATTTTTGTTCCCTTTTTTCATTCATAATCAAATCATAAACTTTTTATTTCTGTGGTTTCTACCTCTTTGGAAAGCCTTTAATTTGAAAATCAGATCAGGATTAATACATGCATCTGTCTAGGTTTTACAGTTTTATTATTGGTCCTCTTCTCTTTTCAGCATAATTAACCTCTGAGCCACCTTTAATGTGCCTGGGCCTGTGGTGTGTGACAACAGATGTAAGAAAACTGCCACTTGTCCATTCTCCCCCTGTGGACTTTGTTCTTCTTTTAACTCTGTGTCCCTTATTGGGTGAGCTGGGCTGGGGAACTAGCTCAGGATAAGCGCCTGCCTGGCAAGTGCAGTCCTGAGTTCAATCCCCAGGACTGAAAAAAAGAAAAAGAAAAAGTTGCCTTATTGGATGAGCAAACCATCGAACCCATCGGCTGTGCATCTGTGCTTGTGAGTCTGTCCGGTTGCTTGGTCCCCATGTAGTCGGGCCTGTTGTCCATTTGCAATGACCTGGCACTGCCACGGTGTCCCACCTTGGGACCCAGTTTGTAGCTGGCAGCATGGCAGATTAAGTTTCCTTTTTTTCTTGGCTGTTGCTCTTTTCCTGTCAAATGAACTTCAGACCAATTGGCAGCAGCTTTCAAGCTGCCTATAATTGGGGAGGAGCTAACGCCTTTACCACGTGGAGTTTCTTGTCATGGAACACAACTCTTCCCAGTGTGTAGATGTGTTGTATGACCCTCAGTAAGGGTTAGTATTTGTCTTCATTTAGATCGTGTACAGGTGTTGTTCATGTCTCCTGCTAGTTTACAACTGGAGGTGCATTAGGGAGCTAATACTAGGGGGCCTATTGTAGCATCTAAGTGGTACCAACTAAGAAAGCTCCTCGTCTTTGTATCTTTTGTATCCTGCCATCTCCCTGAGCTCCCGTTAGTTGGAAGAGCTATTTGGTTGCTTCTTCCGAGTTTTCAAGATACAGTCATTCCTGACAAATACTGTAATGCCTACCTGGATGTCAACGTTGAGTTTTTAGTTCTAACAACCAGTTTAGTGATTTGGAGACCTTAACTGCTTTGCTCCTCTGTCGTGCATCTCCCGTAATTACTGAGTCTCCTGCATGTCCATGCCTGATTAATGCTCTGTGGATTGCGGGCCAGGCGGTCCATGGGGAGCCTGCCTCCTGGGGATTGAGAGTGCCTGGGAGAGGCACACCAGGGCCTTGCTGTGGCTGACACTGAGCGCCATGGGGATGAAGGAGCCTTGGATGGAAAATCCTGGTGGGAGGGACGGGGCGTTGTGTCGTTGGTGCGCAGCATTGGGAGAGGCTTGGCAGTCTTGACATAATGGCTGTGTGTCACGCATCAGAATGCTGGAAATGGGATCTTGATGTCAGTTTCTGCCGTGAGCTTGGGGAAGAGGAGGGAAACTGTCAAAACAACAACCTTCTCTACAGATAACTGAGCCCAGGGCTGGCTTTGAGGCAGAGCAGAGAGCCTGCAGTGCGAATGGGGAGCCCCTGGCTCTGGGCAACAGCCTGCAGGCCCTGGGGCCAAGGGAGTCTGCAGGAAGATCGGGCCGAGGGCACCGCTGCCACCCAGCTCTCAGAGCCCAGGCCCCTGCTCTGAGGGAGAGCTAGTTCAGGAAGGTAACCCACCTGGGAGCAATGGAGCCCCGCCATTGCGGGTGCTTACCCTTAAGGAAAAGAGACCGGAAGCTCAGGCCTCCTCACTGCACATTGGAAAGGGAGGAGAGCCCTGAGCCTCCTGAAGGGTTTCTGAAAAGATTACTTCAGGATGCACTCCAGCAAAATTTAAAAACAGGAAGAAGAATCCAGAAGATACTTATTTCTCCATTCCTGGCCATGGTCACCCCACCCCTACCCCCATCACGTCTTCCTCCCCTGAGGCCACTTCCTCCTCAAGAAGTGGTGAGGATCTCCTGTTGTCTTAAATTGCTGTACTAACGAAGATCCACTGGAAGTCGTGTTTCGGAGAAGCAACCCAACATCAATTTGAGGCATACTTACCAAGAAGGAGGTAAAATCCAGGTATGTTCTGATGGGAGTTTTGGGTGGGGCCAGCTTGGTAAAAATGTATTCCCACATGACAGAATATACTTTATAACCCTTAACAGTAATTTTGATATTTGAATAAAGAGCAAGAAAATGTAATGGACTAAAGTAGAAGCTTTGGTGCTGGAAACACTGAAATGAGCCTGACCCTGGCCCGAGGCGCTCCCTCTGGGGTCTGTGTGTGACCTCCATGCCCCACTCTGGGGAGGTGGTGCTTCACTCTGCTCTAGGGCCGGGATGACCCCCAAATCCTATCATTAATGTGTCTCTGTGGTTCCCTCGAAGGGAAGGAATGCGAGCTGATTTTCTTAAATTAATGTTGGACACCGTGAAGTGTTTAGGTGGCCTTGGAGTAGAGGCTACAGACCTGTGGGTGGACCCAGTAGACCTCCCCACCGACCACACCCTGCTCCCTCAGCAGTCCCACCCCCATTCCTGTGTCTCCCCAAATTGTCACTTTCTCCTGTATTTCCTGAGGGTAACATTTTTGTTCTCTGACTAGAGCTATCTTCCCGTCTCCAGAGCGTCTTTGTTGGGTTTTTGCAGTTTGGACGCTTCTGCCCTAGTCCCTGGGCTGTGGTGCACACCTTTGTGCAAGGAACCCTTGTGCCCTCTCCCCACCCTGGCCCTAGTGCCTGGGAGACACCCCAGCCAGCCCTCGGGGGGGGGGGGGGGTCAGGGTGGCAACTGTGTTTTGCGAATTGAGCTGCCGTTGACATCCAAGTCTCAACCATGCTGTTTTCTCCACACTTCAGCAATCAGGACATCCAGCAAACCCATAAAAAACCAAACTAATAGCATGAATATTCAGTGACCTAGAATACTAATTATTGTCATGAATATTAATGTGATCGGACTTGCTCTCTCCTCCCCCTTTCTCGCCTGTCCTCTTCCTCCCTCTCTCCCTCTCTTTTTTTTCCACTTAGCCGGCTCTAAAGATGGGTCATAATGAGAGCATTTAAGAGGGAGCGCTCTCCGCCGTGACAGGGACCGGGGCAATAAGGAGAGCTTGATTAACGCGTGCACTTGGGGGAGAGATGAGAGGCTTCACGTGGGCCTGCTCGGGGGAGGCAATGAGGCACCGGCGGCTCTGTTGCTGCTCCCGGAGATTAATGAGGCCTAAGAGTGCATTAGGAACAGTGACAAAGGTTTGATCTAATGGGCTCAGTCATTTTTCCTTTGAGTGACAGACGCACAGAAGTAATTGGCTGTGCAGAATGGCAGCTCATTGGCGGTACTTAAGGATACATTATCCCCGTTGTGTGGCCCGCGGAGGCTGTTTATCAAAACTGCTCACACTGCAGACGCAGAGTCGCTAAGCTGCTGTTCCAGTGGTAATAGCTATTAAAAAAAAAAGGCATCAAAATGAGATCCGTTGTTGTCTCTAAGAAACAAAGTTTTTCTTTGTTTAGTTTCAAATGGTCTAGAAAACATTTTAATAACTACAGAGTCTGCTCCATGTGCGGGGCCAGCTCTGCTGGTAGCTGTGTGAGTGTGTTTGTGTGTGTTGACTCGAGGCTGCTCCCCTCCTCGCTCCCCATGAATTTGTCACACTCGGGACTTGCCTGGCATCAGGATGTCCCACCCCTCCGATGTGCAGACAGTGTACTTTTCTGCCAAACCCTCACCCTCCCAGCAACTTAGAAGAGCACTGCAAATGAAAGGAAGCCCGGTTGGTTGAGAATTTTTTCCATAAAAAATTACCCAGAGCCAGTATTCTGTTATATGTGCTTCCAGAAAAAAGGAAAAAAAAAAAAAAAAGGTTTGATTGAAGTCACTTTTGATGGCCATTTAATCAATTTTAGGGGAAAACAAGGTTTTGTAAGGGTGCACTTACCCTAAAACTTGAGGCAGTTGGGTCAGTCTGAAGTCAAAATATGAATGCTAGTATTTGATTTTTCACAAGCGTTGCAGCAGTGGCAACTTTCGTGAGACTTGCATTTTTCCGTTAGTGGTTGTGTTTATACATATCCCTTCTGAGGTTCGGACAGATTTGGGTTCTGGTGTTTCCATCATTAAATTGCAAACTCTAGGAGTTACAGCTGGTTATCTCCCTTCGCTGGCGCCCACTGTCCTGTCACCTCCCAGGTGCCTTTCCGTGAAGCAGCTGTGACTCTTCCCCATCATGTGAGAAGCGAGGACAAGGATTGAGGACAACTATTTGGCTTCTCACAGATCACATCCTCTGTGGTGGGCTTCTGTGGTCGAGGCCATCCAGGTGCAGTTCAAAAATAAATGAGAATCACACTTCCAATTTGAGGAAGCCTTCCTCAATTATTTGAACTATAAATGGAGTGCTCTTTGCTGTAAGAACTGACAAAAGCAACTTGATTCTGGATGGTTCCCGTTGAAGACATGAGAGGGATGTTGGAGACGCTGAGCTGTGCGTCTCTATGGTAACCAGCGGGCCTATAAGTAAATAAAAGTTGCTTTAGAAACTTTTTTCATCTCAGAAGTGTGGGCCTGGCAAAGAATAGCGCTTCCGCTGATGAAATGATGCTTTCAAGACCAGCGGGGTGGCCGGCAGGGAGGAAGCCCCAGGAAGCCAAGGGTACCGGGAAGATCTTGGTAATGGTCTGAGCTGCTGGCTGGCCCTGGGCTTGGGCACACCCTCCTGGGCCTCTAATTTACCTGCTTTCTGGCCAGGGAGAATTTTTCAGAGCCATCTTGCCCTCTTGCCATCTCCAGACTTCCTCAGGCGCAGTTCTGCAGTTAGCAGTCGCCCAGAGAGCGTGGTCTCTCCAGAACATGTCTGTGAGTGAGGAAGCTGAGAGGCGTCCCGGTCCACACTCAGTGAGCCACTCCATGTCCTCCTTCTGAGTGCAGATACTCCTCAGAGATTCGGGGCTCCATGGAATCCAGCTGCTCCGCTGTGAGAGTTGTTTTACAAGAACAAGGAGGGAGGGAGAGAGGGAGAAAGGTGACCACTGAGGAGGGCAGAGCCACGTGACTTCCACGTGTCCTTTCTTGAAGGATAGTAGCTAGAGAGAGCTTCGATCAACAGCCCTGTCAACTTGCCATGAATTTTGTACAGAGCACACCTGTGGTGCTAACGTGAAGAAGAATGGTTTAAACCCGGCACCATGTGACTGCACACCCGTGACTGGGAGTTGAGCCAGGGGCACACACAGAAGGTGAGCTATGGGCAGCGAACGCCTCCTGGTTCATAGAACGTTGGATCTGAACACTCTCACCACAAGCTTATGGAGTCCTGGGCTTTACTGTCACTTTCGTAGGGGTGTCACACCTCACAGTCCCTTGAACTCATACCAAGAAACCAGTTGCTGCTAAGCCACCACGGTGACTCCTTTCCCCTTGAGCCCCTCCAGGATCGCAAGCACGGGTGTTCCCTAAGCAGACAGAAAAGGGCAAAGCAAGAGGCAGCTGGTGTTTACAGCAATGAAATGTGAGCTGAAAAATAAGAACACTGTTGGGAGCACATACGTAGACTCACTTCTGTACACAGTCACCTAAGTGGGGACCTACCTCACGACGTGCTTATTGTTTCCTCTTAAATTGCGCCACGCGCCACACAGTGTCCATCCCAAGAAAGAGCAGTACTCTAGGAACAGGAGCAGTGGCGTTTTGGGTGGCTAGCCCTCCGCCCCTTCTGTGAGCAGAGGGCTGCGGCTACGCTGCACCGTGTCCCAAGCACCTGCTTTCTTTCCCTTCTTTCCTTTTCTTGTATGAACTACAGCTCTCACAGCCCTATTGTAACCTTTGGGGCCTTTGGTAGACTAGGAATAGTAAGAGTGTCACTCTGTGTGTTAGAGCTGGGTAAGGGGCAGGCCCTTGTAAAGGAATGCCAACCACAGCACTACAAGACACGTGTGCAGCAGATGACAGGAGGAGTGACCTGAGAAAAATGGAAGGGACATACCTAGTGTGTAGATTTTTGAACACAAACAAAATTAACGGTATCGCTGCTTTAAGCTTCTGCTAAAAAGTAAACTATGGAGACAAGGAAAACCCACTGTCCATGAAATTAATAACAAGTAATATGTTAACAGGCTCAGCCGTTTACAGAGTGCTTTACATAATTTGATCATTATATTAACCACATGAGGCATATTATTACGATCTTCATTATCAGTACTTCATTATTATTAGCCATTTTGCAAATTATGCTCTGGATTGTTCTAATGTTGCCCAGGTTCCATCTTCTTTTAGCCACTGCTCATTAAGACAATTAATCAGCAACACATACCATGAGTCCAAAAGGCAGGTGCTGTTGTCCCAGGAATTACTCTCCTGAGAACTTACTCTTAAGGACAATCTGAAAGCAAAAGATGTCCTTTGCAGTGTTGTTTATAATCACAAGAAATGAGAACACTGGGCATGGTGGCACACGCCTGCAATGCCAGCTCTTGGGAGGCTGTAAACAGGCGGATCACTACGAGTCCGATCTGGTAGTGAGACCCTGAACACACTGTAGGCTCTTCTCTAAAACACAGACAGACAGACAGAGAAAGAAAGAGAGAGAGCGAAATTAGAAACACAGAGTTATCCAAAGGCTTGAAGACGTAGTGCAGTAATCTGCATGAGATCATACAGAGGATGCCGCACATCTAAAAGCACTATGAAGACTGTGCGGTGACATGGGAAGGTGGTCACACAGCCGTGACAGAGGCTGGGGCTGAAATCGCCTTCTCTTGTAGCTACAGCTAAGAAGGTACAGAGGTGCCCAGCAAGGGGCGGGTCTATTTAATAGGATCTGTTCACTAACACTAGTTGTGTTTCTGCATAGTTTTGCAAAGTTTTAAGTTTTAAGAAATTTGTGCCACAATATGGGCTTCTATTTTTTGTGGTATCCTAATTAGAACCGAGAAAAATCAGAGTAAAATTTGCTAATCTCACATTTGAGAAGATAACCATCACCTAATGTGAGGCTTTGAGTGTGAGCCTGGTCGTGCTGCTGCGGTTAGCACACGGATCGCTGCAGACGGCGTGAAGCCCACACTCTCTTTTCTCTGATAAATACAATAAGCACGCGCGCGCACGCACACACACACACACACACAATATGTGTACAGTAATCTGAGCGGCCCTAGATTCCTCTCCCAATAGTAGACGTGTTGCATTGCATTTGTCTACAAAACAACCATGGGATCCAGAGCCCAAGCTGCCCACACACACACACACACACACACAATATGTGTACAGTAATCTGAGTGGCCCTAGATTCCTCTCCCAGTAGTAGACATGTTGCATTGCATTTGTCTACAAAACAACCATGGGATCCAGAGCCCAAGCTGCCCACGTCTTAAGACTGAATGGCTCTTTGGGAAAAGACCCTCACCTCCTGAACTTCAGGCTGTCTGGACACCAGGTTTCCAACGCCAGTACGGAAGGGAGCAAGCCATGCTTACAGGCAGCTGGATCATTTGTATCTCACTTTTTGGGGTTATAATTAGAGAACAGAGCAGATGGCCAGGGCCTAGTTTGAAGTGATGTAACCGTTAGCTTAGCGTGGCCTCCCCCGGCCAGGGAGCCTGCTCCTTCCATGCATGCTTGGCCAGCACAGTGCAGGCGGAAGGTGTGGAGCCAGCCATGTGCTGTGAGGCCTCATGATCTCAGGGGTACACGTGAGACATATGAAGAACACTGCACGGAAAGGGGGCTCCAGATCTTCCTTGGAGGGGGGCACAGCTCCTTTCTCTCATGTTCCTGTAGTCATGGGTTTTGATAAAATAATTCCACAAGGGGAATGAATGTCTGTTTTCCACACGCTGTTGAAAGGATTGTTTTGGGGCTGGCCCCCCTTTGTGAGTGTACAGGAAAAATTAGTATTACCTGTTCACTCTTTTTGTTTGTTTGTTCTCAGACATATTTAATCAATAAGTCAATTACACATCATTTTCCTAGTTAAACCCTTCAGTAAAGTTAAGTCTTGTTTGCAAAGAAAAACTTCGGTTGGATGGTGCTGTGAGCAAAATTTTATATTTCAAATGAAATGATTGTTGATGAGTCTTTATTTGAATGCTGTGAAAAGCTGTCATTTCAGAGTATATTTTTAAAAATCAGAAGGGGTTATTTTTAATGTAATAAGCCTATAGCTTAAAAGAGGAACTCTCTCTTTGATGTCATTTGGTGGATGAAAACATCCTCGTTCAATAGGAAGCCAGCATCTTTTGAATGCTCATTTGAGATCAGTGCAGGCAACATACTGATAGCCATTCAGATATAAATGCCGTATTCACTTTGAAATGCAAATTGTTTAAAGAAAAATAGCATATGGTGGAGGTAAGTACCTTTTCAAATCAACTCTTGCACTGTAGGGATGTAAGTACAGCTAAAATTATTCTTTGGAGAGAATCTGGTGCTTTTGACACAAGGAGGCTTGCACTAATCAGGGCGGCCCTCGGAGCACACGCGCATATCCATATCAAGGGGGTGGCGCTGGGGCGACACGGATTAGCATGGCAATGCAGCACCCCCTGCTAACCAGCAAGCACCAGCTGACCCAGAGATGGGTATCCAAGGGAACATGCTTCCTGCAGCACCGGGAAGGGCCAGGAGCCAGCCATGTGTCCATAGTAATACTGGGGAGACTGCTGAGCGCATGCCGGACAGGCCCTCAGGGACACCTTCCTGTAGAAGCCAGCGTCCCATGCCATTCAGGGCGGGGCCGCTCTCCGAGGACATGGTGCAGCTAAAGCTGTTTCTCTGCCTAACCTTGCTTTTGCGGATACCTCCTGACACGATGTCTGCATCCACAGCCCCTTCAGCAGACACGTCATAGGGCCTTAGGGGAAATAAAATTAATAGGATGTGTATGAGACACTGAAAAAGCGAAAGCTGGAGCCGAGTGGACAGACGAGCAGTGCTCAGATCAAGCAACAGCGGGCAGGCCAAACGTGGTGGCGCACACCTGTAATCCCAGCACGCGTGATGGCGCACACCTGTAATCCCAGCACGCGTGATGGCGCACACCTGTAATCCCGGCACGCAGGGCTAAGGCAGTAGGCCCGCCCTGAGTTAGAGGCCAGCCTGGGCTACTTGGTGAGATTTTATCACAAAAATAAGCCCAGAAGCAGCCAGCTCCTAGGAGGCTCTGTGGACCACTTCCATCCCTGCCACCCCGCGCATGCGTGGGCACCTTGGTCTTGGGTGGGCTGTGTCTGCTGCTCCTGTGCCGCTAACCAGAGCCACTGTTTGTGTACTCTCTGCTTTTCCCATTCTGGCCGCTGTTCACGCTGATAGCTGGGCATCAGCTCCTTTGCCTCCAAGGTGTCTGTCCACCATGTGTCCATGGTGCTTGGGCCCTTTGGTCATTCCCATTGTGCTGCCGCAGCCGCCTACACATGCCTATATGGGTGGGCCTAGTGCTCATTGGCACAGAAGATTTTAATCTGGATGCATTTGAAAAAAGAAATCTTGAAGGAGAAAATAAGTTAGACTTGAGATGCTGTGTGGAGGCCTCGCCTGTGGACCCATTGGGAGAGCAGGTGGGCTTGTCATGGAAGGGTAGTGGGCTAGCCGTTGTCCATCCTAGAGTCTGAGGCCAACTCAACCAGATTCCACAGTCCTTCTTGGATCTTCCAGCAGGGGGCACTCTCACCCCCAGCACTTCCCAGGCCTCCAGTGTCAGCCTGCCTTGAGTCTGGGCCTCTTAACACTCCTCTGATCCTGTCTC
Source organism: Octomys mimax (assembly GCA_002564305.1). Classification (NCBI taxonomy): domain Eukaryota; kingdom Metazoa; phylum Chordata; class Mammalia; order Rodentia; family Octodontidae; genus Octomys; species Octomys mimax. The sequence goes on from NDGM011093568.1 coordinate 11,595, forward strand.
A
>NDGM011093596.1:0-10072 GCA_002564305.1 Octomys mimax
AATGGACATTCATCTGTATCCCCTTTTTTTGCTAAGTTCCATTATTTGAATATTATAGGTGTGAGCATTATCAATCTTATGTTGGGTTATATATATATTGTTTTCGTGTGTGTGTAAAATACAAGGAAGAAGTAATATAAAGTCAATGGAAAAAGAAGATGTACTTTTTAAAGTTTTTAATACATGTCTTTTTAAGTAGAATGGAGGTGTAAAATACAGGATAAATCTTAAGATTAAACAATATTCAGAAATTTAAATGCTAATTAAAATTAAATGTTTCAAAACAAGTGAAGTAAGAAAAAGTTTTCATGGTAGTAAAGAATTACTAAGAGTAAAACATAAGATAAATACTGGAATAGCAAATAAATGACCAGCACTTCTAACAGTTTGGGAATGGGATACAATATTTCACATGGTTCTCAACATTGCCTTATGAGACATAGCCACCATTAATATTTTTTTAGAGTAGAGACTTGCACAGTGGTAAATATTGAGATAAAGATGTTATAGAGGTTAGACTGGGAAGGACAGGAGGAGACAGAATATGTTTTAAGAAGCAGGTTGCTGCTCAGAACATTTTGGATGCCAAAATACATGTGGTCTCAAGGAAAGTGGTTTCTTAACCTTTGAAAGTATGAGAATCACCCATCAGGTATGTTTAACCACAATGATGGGTCTCACCCTCTGAGTCTAATTTAATATGTTTTGAGTTGTCCTTAGAAATTAAAATTGTTTTTGACAAGATCCTAAATAATGGTAGATCAGCTGATTTAAAAAACAAAGTTTCAAAACAGTTCTAAGAATTATCACATTGGAAAGACACAAAGTTGTAGCATTAGTTTTCAACTATTTACCTTTTTTGACTGAGTTCATTCTACTTAGGTATGAATTGCTAGCACTGTACACCAGCCCTGTACAAATATCAAACACTGCCCTAGTCCATATAGAAGTGGAAGGGTTTTTGTTGTTTTGCAGCAGTACTCTGTGGCATGTACTGCAGTGAAGAATGTTAAAAGGGACATGGATGGCTCCTCAAAATAGTGCTAAATCATCAGTGCACCAATTATAAATTTAAGACAAAAAGAATTTTCCCTAAGGCTAAAAGGTGTTAAGAGATAGAGGCAAAACTCCTATGCAAGATTAAAAGCTAGCAGCATCAGTATTTCCTCGAAGCATTTCTAAAATACATGCTGTTACACTACTCTGCCCCAGACCACCTGACAAAGAAGTTCCAGGAGTAAGACACAGAACTCTGTGTTGTAATAAGCCCAGTGGTTCTGCACTCACAAATTTGAGAATCATTTGTCTAAGTCATGTACACTTATCCTCTATGTTATCCAATGTTAATGGCATAAATAGACTCTCATAGCTTTGATTCCTTTTTTAAACATCAAAAAGAAAATGAATGTTAATTATCATTTGTGTGTATGAATGTATGGGTCTGTCACATGTGTCAATGAAGCCTACTTCTGTGTGCATTTTCCCTTACTTAAAAGATTTGCTTTTGCAAACTTGATTGGCAGTGTGTTTCCTCTTGATAACAGAGTAGATTTTGTGAGGGTCACTTCACAACACTGCCTTTCTCTTTTGGCCATCTGGTGTAACTTTTGTCTGCAGTCGAGATCATTAAAAGTTATAAGGCCACATGCCTGTCTTACTGGTCACCACTGGTGTCTGTGCACAGCATTGCAATGATTTACTTGCTTCTGAAAGACCAAGGAATGGAGTCAGACCAGACAGGGTCTGTGTGCTCAAAACCTTCAGGTATTTCAGAATCTCATATCCCATGATTCTTTTACAATAATTGGTGAAAATAGTAATGTTAATTAAATTGCTACCTGCTGCACAATAGATTTCTGAGGTCATACCTTGCCGTATACCTGGAATTTCATTCCCTTGGACCTGTATGTTCCCATTTTATCCTTTCTGCACTTGGTGAATACTGTTCTCTTGTTTCTATATACTTGACTTTTAAAAGATTCTGCACATATATGAGATCATACAGTATTCATTCTGTGTCTGGATGATTTCACTTAACAAAATGTTTCCCAGGTTCTCGCGTGTTGTCACAAGTAGAAATCTATTTTTTAAGGTTAAATAATTTTCATTACATATACACAATTATGTTCTAATGTTTATCTCATTCCTTTGCAATTGTCTGATGTTCCTGACCTTTCTAAACAATATATTCTGAAGTCTGGAAACTGGGTGTTTTACAAACTTCAATCTAAAAATCTGGAGTATATCCTTAACATTTAACTAAGGAAAGTATAAAATATCAATATCTAAGTTAGTCAAGGCAATTGCATTTATTTTTGCATTCTAGTTTATACTCATGCTAAATTAATTCAATAAAAATACTATGAATTTTCTTGAAGGTATCTAGAAGTCATTGTATTTTATTGTACTGATCAGAAATCATGAGTGCCTTACTACATAGATGTTCTCTGTCAGTAGCTATTAGTACAATTTATTCTTTTATACACAAAAAATCTAGGGCTTGGCTGTTTCTCCATGCAATGATTTCATGGCAGAACTGGGGATTGAACTCAGGCTCTTGCGCATGCACATACCAGGGAAGCACTTATTCCACTGAGCCATCTCTTTGACCCCTCTCAGTGCATTTTGTAGCATGCATAAGGTCCTAGATTTAATCCCGAGGTCCAAAACCAACAAAGAAATGAACAAGAAACAGAATCATAAACCCAAACCTCAATGTTTGAAGCTACACTTTCACAGTGTACCTGGCTAAGCTTCAAATTAACCCGGGAAGTCTACATCAGCAGCTCTCAATGTTATCTGAAATACTGTCAACCTCAAGCACTGTATGTGAAAGATAATATGAAACAGACAGATTTAAAGTTCTGAATAGTTGAGTTGAAGCTTAGATTGAGGTTGTTCTGTCTGTTTGGCATGAAATTGTGGAACTGGAACAGATTTGTTTCAATTAGATAATCATTCGCATATCACATAATTTTTACATCTATTTTAATCTTTGGTGTTCATATCAAATTATATTTTCCAGTATCTTGCCACTTAACCATAAAGAGACAAATTGTCTTTCTTTCTCTAGAAGTTTTATAGGCTTTCACACTATAACAACTAAAATTTCTATCAACTGTGTGACAGTATTGATCATATAGCCTCCAACTGGCTCTCACTTGGTAGCCTTGGCCTGAGCATCTAGGCATCGTGCTATGATGGATCATACGCAGAACTAAAAGTTTCACATGACAAGGAAACAAAAGCTTCATTCGAGGCTGAGCATCTGGCCAAAAGAAGCATATATGAATAAGCCAACTTGTAGTAGCCTCTTCTTTTCTACCAAGCTCTGTGTAAACTAGAGCTCATGTGCTAATTAAACATTATTGTTTAAAGCACTTAGGTTTTGGGATAATTTATCATAAATCAATAGATAACTGAGAAACTCTTGAAGTAGAGAACCATATTCAAAGTGAGTATCACATCATTAGAGTTTATTTTACTTATTGTAATTAGAAAAATTGAAGTACTACTAAGAGTCTATTTTCTCCTTCTTCTTGGCAAACTATATTTCAAACATAATGTTAATTTTCCTTTTTGTTGTAGAGTCTTTTCTAAGGTAATAATTTATTCTCATTTTCTGTGTTCTCACTAGTTTCAATTCCTTACTGTATTGCTTATCATCTCTTACACTTTCTTGATTTTCTAGCCATTCCCAAGTCATACACCCTTTTGACCAGACATATACAAAATACAGTCTCAGCTATGATGCAAGGAGGGAGCTTTTATCTTTTGTTATAAGCAGAGACATTTGTGCTTCCTATCATATACTTCATAGGTGATTGCACTTCACAACAGTTGATTAATTTAGAATGAATATATAGTCTGTCACATCTTCAGAAAGAATAACATTACAAAACTATTTTATGTATGTATGTATTTATTTATTTATTTATTTTGGCGGAACTGGGGATTGAACTCAGGCCCTTGCGCTTGCCTGGGAAACACTTATTCCACTGAGCCATCTCCCTGGCCCCACAAAAGTATTTTGTTTCTAAGGCTATACACCTTTCAGATATTTTAGTGTTTTCTGAGGCAAGTTAGATGTAAGGGAGTGGAGTCTAGAAAAATGTAACAATAAACATATGAATAGTAAAATGGAACAGATATTGTTGATTGAGAGTAGATAATGAAAACTTTACATGAATTACTTTTATCCTGAAAAATTTAACCTTGTAAATAATATGTTTTACATTTTAAGGTGAAAGACCATGATATAGAAGATTAATGTAATTTATCTGGTTTCATTGAGCTAGAAGACAAAGTTGGATTTGAACTTAATATGACACAGATGTGATTAATTATGAAGTATAATTTTTACAACTATGTTTACATTGAACACATTAAAATATTGATATCTTGCTCCACTTTTTAAGTAAGAATAGGGAAGAATTTGGTAACCCTTGCTATAGTAGTGACATGCATTAGAATAGATGTAAGGATCTTTGCAACTTCTCTGATTCCATGGACATTGATTTATATTTTAAAGTTTAATTGGATTATTTGTCAAAAATAGTGAAAATAATTGAAAAAATATTTCAAAAATAATTTGGACCATAATCCTACTTCATTGCAAAACACAAGAGTGTTTGGGACACCTTGCATGCACATAGGAGTTCAGATTTATTTGCATAACCTAAATATAGTTAGCTGCTATTTAGACGTATGTAGCTCTATGCCTAGCCCTACAGCAGAGAGAAACTTTGAAGGATAATTTACATAAGAGGAAATCATACACCTAGAGAGTTTTTTGTTGTTGTGTAGATTAATTTCCTTGGCAAATACAGAAGCATTCATATGAAAATGTCACAATAATTTTTATGGCATTCAAGAACTTTTTATTCCACTATAGAGATATCCTTATACATATTGTGGTGATATAGGAACATTTTTATGTATAGGCTGTGGTAATGTGAAAGACAAAGTAAGCTACTATTTTGTAAGGTATTGTGCACAGGGCAGCATTTGTGTATCCAGTGGTGAGGATTCCAATGAAGATTTTCATGTTAAAGCAGACCACGTTTTATGTTATGACAGAGTTCCCAGTGATCTATAAATTTATAATCATGTTTGCATCTCACAGATAGTATATTTCAAACCCAAGGGTACCTCTCTGTTTCTTGCTGGTGTTACAGGGTGACTTGCTATTATGTATGGAGAATTTACAAGTTTTACTATTAAAAAAACTCACCAGCAAAACAACTATCCATACATAAATTTGCTTTTAAATGTTTCCCTTTTTTTTTCTTCTGCAATATGTTGTTTTGGATGTTAATTTCAACAGCTTGGACTTTGCTTGTTTAAAAGTACTTTTAAATGGGAATAATTTTTAAAGCACAGCCACCAAATTGAAAATTGAGCAGAGCTTACTTGGAAAATACATTAACTTTGGTAATGTAGTGGATATTTGCTTGATGTTGTCTTCAATGTGAAGTCTAATGGGTATGTATGGCTGCGAATGCTTATGTCATTAAGACATCAACACTGAGAGAAGACAGAGAAGAGGGGTAGGGACAATTGATTTAGATGAGGGGATGTTTCAGGAAGAAACAGATACCGGCTAAAATTTTAGGCCCAATGAGGAATGGTGCATGTAGATAGAAAGTTACATGGAAAGCATTTGTAGGTATGGTGGTTTGGATTAAAAAAATATTTGAAATTTCTGCTATCATTATATAAGGATTAGCATCCCTTTAAGGAAAGTACTATGAATACTTTTAGTAATAGAGTTTGGAGAAAGTGATGCAATGTTAATTCTGGGCCCAGGAGTTGAGATACTAGAAGCTTACACTTATTTCCAGAATACAGCTACCACTTAAGAACTATGTCTCCTCTAAGCCCACACTCTGTAAGGCATATAGAGTTGTGGAGGATAAATATGCTATTGAGAAAGACAACGACAAATACACAAACAGCCATCCAGAATAAGAAATAGTGCAGAACGAAACATTATTAAACACATCGAAAATTATTTGTATGTGGACCCTGCAGCATCAGCTGTCACAGCTGATATCAACTCACCAGTGGCTCAGAGAGAAACCATACAATTGAGCGCTTTCTAAATTCTTTATGAACACAACTGAGCAAATGTAATGGTTTTCAGCTGCCATATATTGAGAATTTTTTTGTTAGACAGCAATAAATGACCACAATAGGAACCACGAAATAATTTGTGGAAGAAAGTGATACCATATTTTGGCCTTTGTGAATACGGCTGAGATAAACATGGGAGAGCAGATGTCTCTTTGACATACTGATTTTATTCCTTTTGGATGTGTGCCCAGAAGTGGGATTGCTAGATCACATTGTAGTTCTATTTTTAATTTTTGAGGAATCTCCATACTATTTTCCATATTGGCTATGCAAAGATGTATTCATATTAACATTAATAACAGGCAAAGATTCCCATTATTCCATACCCCCCAACAAACATTTCACATTTGTATTGTTACAATTGTTAACTGATATATAAACCATGATTGTACTTAGTAATGGAGTAATGTGAAGTTTCAATATATGTATATATTATACCATGTTTAAATCATGTTAAACATCTGTCTCCTCAAACATTTATCATTTCATCATGAAAACATTTGAAATATTCTTTTTGCCTTTTGAAATATATAGAGAACTATTGTTATCTCTACTAACTGCACCGTAAAAGCACACATGAGAACTTTTTCCTTCTAACCGTAGCTTAGCACCTATTTGTCTCTCTCTCCTCATCCTCCCTACTGCTACTTGCTTTGTCTCTGAGAACTACTATTCTTTTCTCAATTTTTACAAGATCAACAATTTTACATTCCTTATATGTGTGACATCATATGGTTGTTTTTCCTGACTTTTTTCAATTAGCACACTGATCTTCATTTCTTTACATGTTAGCAAAGTTCTTTATGGCTGGATAGTATGCTCTTGGATGTATTTACCACATTTTTGTTAACCATTTATCAGTTGGTGGACATTTAGGCAATTTATATTATTGATTTTTTATGAGTAGTGCAAAACATATGGAGCAATAGAAGTCTCTTTGACGAAAGTGATTTTATTTCCTTTGGATATATACCCAGATGTGAGATTTTTGGCTACTATGTAGTTTGATTTTTAATACCTTAAGGAACCTACACAATGGGACTACTTTTCATAATGACCATCTTAGGTTAAATTCCAACATCCAAGGTTTTCCTTGTCTCTAGTCTCTGCCAGTTCTCTTGTGCTATACTCAGTACTCTTGCATTTTTGTAAATGGAATACTTATTTGGTAAAGGAATATGACATTACTCTTTGACTCGCATTTCCCTGATGAATACTGATTTTAAGCAACTTTTCATACATTTGGAAATAGAAATCTGTATCTGAAATTAGGGTGATGGTAGGTTTTTTATTACCTTTTGAATTTCATTGGGTGTTATTCTGTTACCAAGAGGTATAAAAAATAAAGCTACATTAATATGCTGAGCTGTAAAAGGCTCAAGTCAACAGCATCTGACAAATTCCTGATGTACTGATAACTATTATGGACTAGTGGTCTATATTGAGTTATTTTGCTGTATTCAAGTACCTGCAATCTTTGGACTGGCAACAAGTATGAAAAGTTCCTTTAAAGACTTCTCCAAATACAGCTTCTCTAACTGCAAAGAAACACCCATCTCTGACAAAACAAAACAAAAAAGGTGGATATGTTGGGATTCATGGAAGCTAGGACATTGATCAAAATTTATAGGAGGGACTACACTACAGTGCCTGAAGCAAATAAGCTACCTCAGTCCTGAGATAAACATCCTCTCTGGTTAAAGTCAGCTATTAGTCACTAGGAAACATTGTAATCTGTATTTGATACCCTGTACTGCATGCTATTCAGGTCCTGGAACCCAATGCTCACCTTGACAGCCAACAAAATTGGGCATGTTGGCACACATCTGTAATCCCAGCACTGGGGAGGCCGAGACAGGAGGATAACTACAATTCTAAGCTGTATAGTGAGAATCTATATCAAATAAATGAACAGGAGATTTTTAAAAATTCGAAGCAGATTGCATCATACTGCTAAGTAATGTAGTATAGACCTTAGGAGAAATTGATACGGGCTTTATGAATATCATTAATCTTAAATCCACACTATTTAACTTGCAGTATGATACAATTCATTGTTTGCTTCTACCTTATTTTTGTCATCTGGAAATTCATTGGTTTTGTTCATCTATTGCTAGTCCTCTCTTTCTTCTTGTAAACAGTTTATGTTTGATTTTTTATTTTTTGGTGATACCAGAAATCGAACTCAGGACCTTGTGCTTGCCAGGCAAGCACTTATTCCACTGAGCTATCTCCCTGCCTATCTTTTATTTTTATAATGTAATTGTATTATATCCTTGAAAGTAATAGGTTTCATGTTCTATCTTCTCTACACCTTAGCCCAGTGGCAACATGTATTCCATTTAGTTCCAACCGGTCTCTCAAAACTGGGAAGTTTGACACAAAGTAGTTAGAGAAGGAATATTTATTCTATGGATGAAGGAACCTTGAATTTTGAAACAAAAATGCCCCAATAGGAAACAATTGATACATTCAAATGAAGAAAGTTCAAAGAAGATTTCTTCTTGAAGGAATAAAAATGACAAGGGAGAGCAGAAACACAGAGCTAGGAATAGCAAAGCTATCACCACTATTACACCCAAAGATTCAGAGGGCAAGGATTGTTTTTCACTACTAAGCAACAAAGGTAGAGAATAAGTCTCCTTGAGAGAGGAGTAGTGAGCTTCTCTTTAAAAAGATGGCTGACCTAATAGAACCTGACATGTAAGAGGCAGGAGATTTATAGCTCCAGGTATATAACAAGCTGAGACAACCCATTGAACAATCCTCACAAGATGTGCAAAGCTAACCTGTGGCTATGAACATCATCTTTTTTTTTTATCCTAGGCTATCTTCCCACCTTTGCAGTACCTGATTAGCATCTGTCATATTACAGAACTCAGGTCAAGTGTTTCCTTTCATCTGGATCTACCCTTACTCCTCTGGACAGTTATTATTTTCTCATTTTTGTTTGTAATCTGTGCCCATTAAAAATACTGTTTTCAGACTCATATTTGTCTTCATTAACCTGGAAAAGTCTCAAGCATCAAGCTCTAATTTACTTACCTCATTATTTTTGGAACCTAATATAGTACATGTCATCAAAAAGAAATATTTCAATGTTTGTGAAATAAGTGGAGGTTACTGAAATTCTCAAGCTACCAAATATAGTTATGTTTTGATCTTTTTTCTAATCAGCTATTAGTATAAATAATTATACTTTAAAGAAAATTACACAATTTTGAATGGCTGTTCTTCCTAGTTCTGTGTCGCTCCTTGCATACTAGAAGAAAAGTCTTTACAATATTTGTTGCTATGTATAAATAGTAAGAATGTAAGAAAATGAACATTTCTAATTTTGTTGGATTGAGTGTTAATAAAATAAAGGGTTCATATGGCTTTTTTATCAAGGACAAGAGAATGAATGTTTTAGAATATATGGTCAATTGGGAGTCTGTGTTTTAATTACAACAAAATATTATTCTGGTATGAAAGTAGAAATAAAACAGTATATCAATGAGTAGTTACAGTTGTGTCAGAAATATTATTTATAATGCTGGTGAGATAGCTCAGCAGACTAAGCAACTGTTTAGGCAAGTGCAGGCACCACAGTTTGATTCCTGGCACCATATGCCACACCAGCTCTATCCCCATGGCCAGCTGAGCCAGTCACCGACTCCAGGCATGGTGGTACATGCCTCCTATCCCAGTGCTGGGGAGGCTGAAACCAGGAGGATCACTACCAGTCCGAGCTGCGTAGTGAAACCCTGTGCCAAAACCATTTTAAAAAGTATATTATTGATGGAATTTTAGAAAGATTAAATTTTAACCACTGTAGTTAGTTTTCCAACTATTTCTTTATAATATATATTTTAAAATACAAATATATACACACACTGTTATGGTTTGTGCCTAGTTGTCCCCCCAAAGCCTCATGCAGTCATGGGGTGGGGACTTC
>NDGM011093598.1:0-18024 GCA_002564305.1 Octomys mimax
AGTAAAAACACTCTTTTGTGCACAATTGGTAGGGAGAAACATAAATTAAAATTTCAGCCAAAAGTACTGGTGAATATTTGTTCCAGAACCACAGGTATGTGTTTACTGTGCTTTGCTGAAGCAAGTCCTCATTTCAAAAGTCCCTCTATGATCCTGAAGAAGGCACCACTCAAACATGGTCAATTGGAACCTTATTGAACCCAGGCCAGAGCTGTAGGTTCAGAGCTGGGTGCACATTCTTTTCAGAAGTATACATCATAGTGGTGATTTTGATGAATTCCATGAAACCATGTAAGTAACATGTCTGCCTGCACCTGAATCCCAGAAGTGAAACTGAGGGCTGCTATATCCAGCTTGCTAGAATGTGCAGCCTAAGTTTGAAGTGAACATGGGAGATAGCAAGTCCTGAATTACTTTCTTGAGCCATGAACTTACTTGTGGTTCAGTCTGCCTCATCCTGGATTTAACTCATTATACTATCAGTCATCTCCTTCTTCAGTCTCAAATAACTTGCTCAGTGAAGACACTGGCAAGAGACATATCAGCAAGTAAATAATCTAAGAAAACATACAAATATGTTCCCCATTGGAAATTGCAAGGAAAAGTGTTCTGCCCCCTGTACTGAAGTAATTTATTTGCAGTTTAAACTGTGAGCTATTACCTTTGCATTTAGAACATGTTTCCTTACTTACCTGTGGCCAAGTGTTTTATGTGGATATATAAGTGATGAGATTCTCCCAAGGACAGGACTTCTCGGGATATTCAGCCTTACCCAGAAAACAAATGAGGAGCAACCAAGAAAGTAGGATTAGCGGGGAGCAAATCGAGACTCACTAGGAAAGCCATAGATTTTCAAAGAAGTAACCTTGAACTATGCTGTAGTTTCAACATGGGTAGTGTCTCCCAAAGTCCATGTATGTTAAAAGCTTGGTTTCCAGGTGGATCTATCAGTAGATGTGAACTTTTAGGAGATGAGAGATGATGGAAAATTGTTGGGTCCTGGAGTGTATGGAGGTGGGGTGGGGAGGGCAGGTTGGTGGGATCAAGGGTTGAAAAACATCCTAGGAACCTGTCTTTTCTGTTTCTGTCTGCTCCTCACATGCTTTCCTACCTTTGCCTTCTGTTGCACACCATGCCATTAGAACATATAGCACTGTAGATTAACTAAGTTCTTATCATTACTTCTTTCCATTCATACTTCAATAAAATGAGGTATTTCATTGCAGTAACACAGTGGCTGGCTCATACAGGATATGAGGAGATGTGGTCTGCATGGCAAAGAGGTTCCCCATCGGCATCCCTTCTCACCTTATGATGAGGATGGTGATTTTTTATTGATATGACTAATAGATAATGCGATTGAGTAGAGTTTATCCAAAGTGCCTGAAACCAAAGCTGCTTCATATTTGGGGTTCTATTTCATATTTTAAGATACAGTCTTCCCCGCAAGTTTGGATTTTTAGATTTCTGATTTTTAAATTAGGGAAGCCCAGTCTACACATGGGATCCATATGATCATCCTTTCTGGTTTCTTTTCACTCCTTCTCCCTCTTACAAAGAGAATTACATATGATAGAGTTCTGTGAGGCTACTAAAATCAGATTAGTTATTTTAGATCTCACTTTATTAAGCATTATTTTAAATACTAGTGGAATTTATATGATTTTATTCTTCAATTACAATGATGTAATATTCCCACCGAGGATGCAGAAGAAGGAAAATCCCTTCTAGTAGTCATTTGGGGTTACTATAATGAAATGCCATAGACTGAATAGCTTAAACAACAGAATTTGTTGTTCTGTTCTGTGGGCTGGAAATACAAGACTCAAGTACCAATTGTTGAGTCCAACTGTGATTTCCTTTGGTCTTTACTTTTTATGTAGTGAAGGACAGCGGGCTGTAGGAAGGGAAGAGAGGACAAGCTTTCTGGACTGCTGCCTGAAAAGGCCACCACCTTACCATGAAGGTCCCCCTCTAATGCTCTCACCTACCCTAATTTCCTGCAAAGGCCTAAACCCCAAGTGCCATCTCATGCTTCAGTGCAGGAATGGATGGATACACAAAGTTAAGTCTACACAGCATTTAGTAATGCCTGACAAAGGACCCAGATTTGTTTGAATTTGAAAGTAGAGGCAGAGATTCATGATATTCTTTGCTTGGCACATTCTAAATTGGCCTTCCAGAACATCATGACATACTTCTCTACACCACTGTAGGTATTTGTGTGGCTTTGATGTTCAATAGAATGAAACAATTGTTTTCTGAATTTGTGCCCAACCTATTAGCTTTCCAGTTCCATTTGTTCAAACACTATTTTCAGTTTTTTTGCTGCCGTCCAATCCACAGACTTGCAGAGGATATATCTGGCTAGAAGCCTATTTGTCTAAGTATATCCAGCTACATGGGGCATAAGCACCAAAAATGGGTAAAGAAAACTGGTGAGATTATTTTCCCCAAAACCTTTCAAATATTTATCCCATGATTGGCTTGTTCCTGTATTATGCATGCATAACTTTTAAAAAAGAGGAAGAAATGTAATGAAAATGATATCTCTATGTTTCATTTAAACATTCTTTGCATTTTGATTTTGGAAGAACTGTTTGAAGTCCAGGATGAGAGAGTTTTAGGATTTTACAAGCTTTTTAAATATGCTCTTTATTTCTTTCTCAAAAAATTTGAAATGTCTTATGATATTCATGCAGGAATATAATCTCATCCACTTGTACAACTGAGCCAGATTGTGCTGTCTCATAGACCTAGCATGGAGCAGCTCGGAGTCCTGGGGACAATGATGAGATGCAGAGGAAGAAGGCATAATTCCCATAATTCTCATTCTTCATCTTACATTTCTTCTTATTTAGCCATATCTAATTTCAAATAATTTAACATCTGTGCAGACATGGTCTAATTTTAAGCAAAATATGATAGGAAGAGAGAACTCATGTTTTTTTTTTTTTTCTTGATAGCATTAGTAGAACACCTAAAGATCCTGGACTCAATTGTATTTAAATGTATCACTAGAACTTTAACACATGAACCACAGTTATTGAAAAAGTACCTATCATTTTTATATATTTTGGTTTTTAAAAGGTAAGAAATATTTTTTTCTATTTTTAAAACATACTATTTGAAAACTATTTTTAAATAAATAAATGGGGTATAATTTTCTGGTTAAGGCTAATAGAACTTCTGAAGTTCGAGTCATGTATGTTAGATCAAGAGTACTGGGGAAAAGTTTTGAGGAAATCAGATTTTAAAAGGAAATCTCCCTAATGTGCTCTTTCTTGCATTGCAAAATCAAACTTCAGGGCATAAGTTAATCCTGTAAATTCAGCTCAAGTATCATATTAAAAGTTAGAAAGTAAAAATTGTTTGACATTCTGAAAAAAAAGATGTGCAAATTCATGACATTCCTATAAAATGGAATACAAATCTATATTTGTTAAATGTATTTTACATAATATATGGTCCACATATAATGTGAAAAGATCCGAATTATTACATATCTGCAAAAAGATCTTAAACATACTCGCAAATTGTATCTTCACACCAATTTTTAAATTAGATTGAAAAAGCCATGTTTCACAATAAAGAAATAAGAATTGAATGCACTAATGTTGTATTTAAGGAGCTTCTCTAAAATATTCTATTTGAGTCTAAATGTCATTGGCTTCAAGAATTATTCAACCTAATATAGTCTCAGAATCATAGAATTTTAATCAAAAAGTCTGTGGTCATCAACATGTCATCAGACAAAATTTGCAGCAAATTCTGTGTCTAGTCTGAAATTTATAAATGCTCAAGGACAGTATATTGAAAGTTTCTGAGAGTAATTTGATAAATGTGAACTTCTCTTTGAGTGAAGATAAATAGTCTTTCTTATTCTAGGTCAACCTCAGTCCTTGGTAACATACTCATAGAGATTATTCATAAAACTTGAATCCACATAACAACAAATACTAGTTTAGAACTGAAAGAATTATATAATCCACTAAGTCCTACACACTAAAGCCCACACATGTGTGTGTATGTGTGTGCATGTGCACACGGAAGGATGCTCACACACATGTCTAAGTAATACACATATATGCAAATGTGTGTGTGTGTGCATTTCCATACATACATTTCTGCATTAATTGATTTGTGGGTGCCTATCTGTGACAACCGCCATACACACAGAATGTTTATTCTGGCTCTCTGGAAATCGTATCTTAAAATGGAATTAGTAGTGTAAGAAATGTTTGATTTTAAATATATGTAAAGAATAAAAGGGAAGAAAGAAGGTAGGAGTGGGCAAGAGCCTTCAAATTGCAATGCTGCTAGAACAAAAGGGAGAAAAGAAAGGCTAGGCCAGGTAAGTGATAAAGAGCCTGAGACTGCAGCACACATTTGAGCCAGAATAAGTTAAATTCCAGAGGAAAGACTTCTCATGAGGAGAGTTGCACATGGCCGAATCTGTAATTTCTTCTAAGCCCAGTATTGGCTAAGAACAGCTGAGGAAACTGAGGCTTTAGCTTAATGCTACATTAGATCCTGCAGGTGCACAGGACGAAGCTGCCTTTTAAATTCTCTGCAGTGATCCTTATGAAAGCAAAGCAAAGCAAAGCAGCATCTTTTATAGGCTCAGGGCTATACACATGTACATACATAAATATAGATTATAGACTGGTCATTCTTTCATCTTCTAGAACCTAAGATTGATTTTTTATGATCTTCACAAGGTTTTCCTCTTCTATAGGATTCTGAGATAATTAGATTTTTGAAGAGTCGTAATTCTATGGAACAAAATATATATAGCTAATTTGTATAGAATAAAGCAACTTGCATAGAATAAAGCAATTCTTTAGTAATTTGGATAGAACAGAGTAACAGCTTACATTCTTCAGTAATGTGTATGGAACAGAAGTTCCTTGATTTAGTATGTTGCTATAATTCTAAGTATACTAGTATTTCCAACATTTCCTTTGCCAAGTAGATGAACTATTTGGAATTCTACTGGATATTGTCATATACTGATTTTAGTAATTTTTCCATCAGAACATAGAAGAGGCCTCTTAGATGCCAGTGGTCAGAATGGCCTGGGCCAGAGTAACAGATTTTAAAGTTCCAAGTGACTTACTTGTGATTCAAATCCTCGAAAAAGTACATTAGGGAAGATTGGGTAGATATGGCCCAATAAGAACTAAAGTAATCACATTCTCCTTGAGCTAGCTCTGCAGAGGCAGAAAGATATGGCACAAAAGTACATCTTGTTATGGACTGAAAGCTTATGTCTTTTCAGAATTCATATGTATTGGTAGGCAGTAATATTTGGGAGTGGAATTGTTGGAGGTTATTACAGTTAGATGAGTTTATAGTGGTGGGACCCTCATGACGGGCTTAGTATACTTATATATAAGGAAAAGACCAAGTTTGCTCTCTGAAATGTGAGGGTACTGAGAAGAGCTCTTTGAAGGCCAAGAAAAGAGCCATTATCAGAAATCAAACTAGGGGAACCTTGATCTTGACTTCCAGTCACCACTAAATATTAAGTATTAGTTACTCAAGCCACCTCATTTGTGATATTTTCTTGTGATAGCCAGCTGACAAAGACAGCCTCATGTTAAAAAATCAGAGAGAAAATGAAAGTGATCATTGCTGTCTGTGAATGACTCATATTGTTCCCAATAAAAATGCACGAATTCTTGAGTCTGTTATGGTGCAAGGACTGGAAAGAAGCCTAGAGCAGAAATTTGTGAGAAAAGTACAGTACTCTATTGGACAATAGCCCTGCTCCAGTTGATAACAAAATGTAGACGATGTATGCAGTGGGCACAGCATTTCTAAAATGACCTCAAGGTGGTAGTTAGGGGTTGCTTGGGTCAACAGTATTGAGACATGGAACAACGTATGCTTAAAATTATTCCGCTCCCCCACACAAGCTCTTGGCAAATAGAAGATCCTGGTTCTAAACTAGGATTTAAGAAGCATAAAGGGGTGACACAATCATGCTGAATTCATACTATTCTTGTTATTCATACATTTACCATTGTTATTTCCGTGCTTGGTATTGTACTTTGTTAAAGTTGAAACTGTCCAGTACTGAAATCTTTAAGATACCTTCCCCTACAGCCGACCAAACAGCTCAGTGGATTAAAGTGCCTGCTTAGGCAGACACAGCGGCTGGGTTCAATCCTCAGCCTGCTGTGCCAGCCCAGTCCCTGTCCTCAGGGCACAATGGAGAATGGGCATGGAGGCATGGGACTGTAATCCCAGTGCTTGGGAGGCTGAAAACAGGAGGATCACCATGAGACCAATCTACATAGTGAGACCCTGTAGGACCTTACTAAAAAATACAAAAAAAAAAAAAAAAAGAAAAAAAGAAAAAGGAAAAAAAAAACCCTTCGCTGCAAAGTAAATTCTCTTTAAACACTATCTAAAACTCTTTAAAGTGGAAAACAAAATAATCACTTGGTGGACATCATTAGAGGCCAGTGATAGCTCAGTGGACTAACAGTATTCACTGGCACCACGTGCAGTGCCAGTGCAGTGCCAACCCAGCACCTATGATGGGCCAAGCCGGTCACGGTCTGGGGCGTAGTGACTGGGCGTAGTGGTACTCACCTGTAACCCTAGCAATCTCAGCACTGAGGAACCTGAAGTCAGGAGGATCACCACAAATCCGAGCTATGTAGTGAGACTCTGTAACAACTAAATACATTAAAAAAAAAAAAGACATCATTAAAGGCAAAGACATTTGGCATATAGTCATTTATTTTTCTTTCTTTTCTTTTTCCTTTTTTTTTTTCTTCCTTTTTATTCTTTGGTGGAACCAGGGATTGAACTCAGGCCCAAGCGCTTTTTCTACTGAGCCATCTCCCTGTCTCCCTGGCCCCAGTCATTTCTTTTTAAACTATGGACTCTAACAAAAAAACAAAACAAAAAAAAAAAACTTTATGTATTTGGCACTAAATACAGATGGGGATGGGGAGAGATAGAGAGAAAGAGAGAGATTAGATTATGGACTGTAAAGCCATCATTTTACTTTTGAAAAGCAAAATTACAAAGATACAAATATGAGGCAATGCTTAATTAAATGCTTTAAAGTTATGAAGGTAGGTGGACAGGTGGGTAGATAGATATTAATAGATATATCTCACAATTGTTACAATTTTTTGTTCTTCTATAGATCCATATATTGATTGACATTATTTCATCCTGAAGATAAAGTGGTATTTATATGCCTCACACAGTAATGCTTCAAGGGATTTAGAAAAATAAAATAAAATAAAACTTCCCAGGCTTGCATTGTGGAACTGAGAATCTGGATCATTCAGATAAAGTTCCGATAAGCATCTTAATGTCAAGTGCTTATTCCAAGGAACCTGTTGCCAGATGCCAATCTCTTCTGCATGTGTAATGCAAAGTGAGGTGTGTGTGTGTGTGTGTGTGTGTGCGTGTAGAGCAGATTTCTTTAAGCATTCTGATCTTAAATAAGTTCTTTGTACTGTGGTCTTTAGTGCTGATGAGTGATTTCTGCTCTGGCTTGATCATCCAAAGGGTGCCTTGGCAGAAAGAAGGCAGAAAAACATCCAGAAGAAAAAATTATTTTATTAAAAATATCCAGAGATTTCATTAGCATACTTGGTCTATACATGCATCCATATATAGTCCCAAGGAATGGGTGATATATTTAACTATGTGATTTAGCTCATTTTAATTAAAGTGAATATAGCCTTTTGATCTATGGAATAAACAATCTAACAATAGGAAAAATGCAATCTGTCGAGACATATTTGAGTTATTTTGCAGTAATTGGCTTGGCAGCAGCTGCAGTCACAGATTTCTGTTTCACAGATTGCCCCCAAATGAATAAAGGTTTGCTTTGAAATGTAATTAATATTGCGTTCAGCTGCAAGACATTCTCAGGTTGTCAAAGGAATTTGAAAGAGGTAGCTACAAAAAATGAACAAAATAAAAGTGAAACTGAAAAGTAAATTAAGCCAAATTAATGCACGCAAAATAAGCTGGACCAATACAAAATGCCCATGGCGTGTAGCAGGTTGTATCTTCAGTTTAATCTCCTATGAACATTCAAATCATGCATGTGGCTGAATAATTTGCGAGGTATATGTTTATTGACAATGATTCCCTAATTTTATCACTTAAACATGAATCAGCACAAGGAATGTAAACGCTTTTCTACTCCCTAATGAGATGGAATACACCTGAACTATGCCAGCACTTGAGGAATTAGGACCTCAGAAATCAACACCCATGAACTGTTTCCTTTTATTATTATTATTTTTTACAATAATCATCTGTTTGTTGCAGATCTTGAAATAAACATTGAGTTCTGCCGGTAAAGGGCATAAATACTAATTACCTGTATTTAAATATTAAACTTTTATGTTTCCATCATGTCCATAATTCTAACTATATTTTGTTTTGGGAGGAACTATGGACCTATGAAAAATAACCAAAAACTAGTTAGTAATCCTCAAAGGTATCAAACAATTCAATATACTTAACATCAAGCCCAAAATATTTTCAAAAGTAAATAAATGGTATTAATTGTATGTAATTGAAGTATTGCTTATAACTGGAATATATATTAATTAGAATTTTAAACGTCTTTTATCTCCCTTTTAATTAGGAAACTTTAAGTTCACTTGTATTTATTAACCTTAATATAATGTAGTAGGGTAGTTATAATAAAGTGAGAAAAATGCTTATTTCCATTTAAAATTTGTCTTATGAAAGAATAAATTTAATGATTTTTTTGCATTTTGCTTTATGGCATTACACAAAAAAAATTGTTTGCATAAGCCTTAAATAGCTCTAGTGCAAGAGACAGATGTATAAGAAATAAGATGTATAAATCAGAAAAATGTTGGTATTTCTACAGGGAAGTATTTGTGTGGAAAATTACATTATTCTATGTAATATGTTCAATATCTAGATGGTTTCTTATAATTAGCCCTGCCTTTTGGTGGCATTTATTGTTATCACTATGCAATCTTCAAGTAGCTTCATTATGCGATATCCAGAGAATCTGATAATCAGCACAAAGAAGTTTGAGGAGAATATTTTTAGAAGAAAAATGGGAAGAAGATTGGAAATGCAGTTTACTGTATATCCTAAATCTGGCTGGAAGACCAGCTCTTGAACAAGCTGTTATTTTCCACATGGGAGTAGAATTGCTACAGTAAAATGCTAGATTTCATCCATCATAATGTCATGGCTCATATTAAAATGTCTTCAGGGACCGAAGGAAGGGATGGGCAAAAGACATCAAATCAATTTTCAGGCAATTGCTACGGTTTTCAGAAACTAAACCCTATGTGATAGTGTTATGGCGCACAAAGGGAGGTTATAAATAAGGTCCATACATCAAGGGAGGAAGTAATTTAGAAAAAGAAAGCTGATTTGACTTTTGTGTGAGTTTGAACATATGGTTAGAGCACAGCTGGGTTATCATTCTATGCATTCTTATAAGAGAAAAGAACCAAATCAATACTTTGGAGAAATCAACCCATCGCTAGAGTCTTGAACTTGACAGCTTCAAAACCATTTATCCTTCTTGATCAGTAAAGAAGGACTTGAGGCTATTTTGCAGTGAAGTTAGTATTTAATCACAAGAAAATCTAGTTAAGCATCATTACTTGTTGACCTTGTTAGTCTAGAACTAATCTCTGTCAGGAAGTGCCTTTCCCACAGAGGCTATGGAACATGAATTGACCCAATTAGGAGACCTGCAATGCAATTAGCCTTTCATACATGAAATTCCTCCTGATTGAGTGGTTCATCACTAAATTTGTAGAGATAAGGTGCTGCAGCCTGCATCTGCTCATGCTATCTCTGTTCTGTGAACATGCTGTCTTCTGAGACTTTAATCATCATTAAATGAGTCATGCATAAGTCAGCAAGGAGTGCGTGTAGAACCTGTGGACTCTCTGAGCACTAATACAAATGAAGAAAGAGGTAATTATGGGACATGAACTTCCCAGGCAAGATTCAAATTAAAACCTATATATTTGCTATGCTCTCATCTTCTGTTAAGATTTTCCAGCAATATAAGGCAATCATACCTTTCTTATAAATAGCAAAGCCTCAGTAAATTAATATGTACCACAAAAAAACCCGCTTCGCTCAAAGTAACTATTGCATACTTTTTATCACTAGTTGGAAAAAAAGTAGCTTTGTAAAACCACTCATTTTCAAATGCTCTGTTCCTCAGAGGTCACATGCTGGAGAAGATGTGCTTCAGGTTTCTGATCATCAGGGTAAATACAGCACATACTTCGGCTGTAACCTAAGGGAGAGGCTTCTGTGATGTATTAGAAGCTGTCAATATGCACCCAGGGAAGGCAAAGAATGGGCCCTGCACCATTAGGAAAGGGGTAGCATACCCAGTGGTGCTTAATAAAGAGCATAAATTGGGGAGTAACAAAACTTCAAGATTGAGAAATGTCAATATTTTACAATAAGAGATTCACTTGAAAACAGAATTAATATTCAGTTCTGCCTGCAAGAACTCTTTTTTTTAATTTTTATGTTATACTTTGTTCAAATTCAAATAAAATCAGAGATTCCGAGAGGTCAAAATCAGTCTAAAAGTGCAAATAAATTCGAATCTACGGAGATGTCCAGATTAACATAATATAAACAAAGTCCTAGTCCTATTTACCAAAAAAGAACGCTTGATGAAACATTAACATTAAAATAGATTTGTTGTGCCTAATTATTTAGTCATTTGTGATTTGACTTTCAATTTTAGTAGATTGGTGCAATATAATTTTAGTCTTGTACTCAACAGAATAGATTTATTCAGAACGCACTTACTTTTTCTATGTTTATTAACAACCCAACACACTGCATTAATTAAGACTAAGCCCAGCTATTGATTTATGAAGAAAAGAGATGGGAAAGAAAAGCTACTTTGTCTGGGGGGGTGGGGGGGAACAAAAAATCTCTTTTTCAAATTCTTTCACCATACTTGAAACCAATTAACAGAGGACCCAACTAGTGGTTTAAAATTTTGTAAGGATGTCCGTTCCGCATTTTCTGTAGGCAGAAGGAGACAGGAGGACTTCTGGAGTTACCAGCACTTTACAAACTCATTGTAGGCCTTAATTTTAAAATAATGCAGGACACATTAAGCTAAGAATCATTATATGCGAATAATGCTTTTTTGGTGCTTTCAAAACAAGATGAAACCTCATGTAAGTTTCTGGTTTTATGTTGTATCAATATTTTTGTTTGTCTCGCCAGCCAAATGGCTCCACAGATTAAAGTGCCTGCAAGTAGGCACAGGGGCCTGGGGTTCGCTCCCCTGGACTGGGGTGCTGGCCCCGCCTCTGGGGTGCACTGAGATGGCAATTGAGACTGAGCATGGTGGTACTCACCTGTAATCCCAGCTCTTGGGAGGCTCTAAACAGGCGGATCACTATGAGTCCAATCTAGTAGTGAGACCCGGAACACCCTGTAGACCCTTCCTTAAAATACAAGAAAAACAAACAGACAAACAAAAAACAAACGAACTGCCTGGATCAGGGAGATAGCTCAGTAGAATAAGTGCTTGCCTGGGAAGTGCAACGTCCTGAGTTTAATGCCTGGTCCTGAAAAAAAGAAAATAAAAGGATTTTCTTCATTGAGACATTGTAGTTAATCCATTAAAAGGCAAAGAATCAGTACTTAAAAAGTCTGATTTGGATTGTGACTTACTGTTTTTTGCCTATGCAATTATAGTCAAATTGCCAAACACTGTAAACCTTAAAATTTTAGTATTTTTCAGTCTGTAGTAATGGAAAACTAATAGCATCTCTCCTGAAGTTGTGAATATTCAATGTGATAAAATATATAAACCACTTTTATCTCAAGTATGGAGCAAAGTTGTCCTTGAGAAATATGGAACACGAGGAGCCAGCTCTGGTGAAGCAGCCCTGTAACGTCTTAAGGTCTCTTTGACCTGCCTGCATCTACAGCACTTAGAATACTAGCCGGCCGCTAAGGTGTAAGGACCCGCCCTGAAGAGCCAAAAGGAGGATCCAGGGAGATGGCTCACTAGAATAAGTCCTTCCCTGGCAAGTGTAAGGGCCTGAGTTCAATCCCTGGTTCCACCAAAAAGCCGGAGGGAACGGCAGGGGAAGGAGGCAGGTCTGGTGCAAGCTCCGTACTGTATCACTCATTTTTTTCCCCCCTCTTTTCTGGTTTATTCTCTTCTGTATTTTTCTTCCATTGGGATTTCCTTCCCCCACTCTTTTCCCAGTCTTCCCTCATTTGTTTCTTCTACTTTTTCATGTCGCCCCTCTTTTTTTTTTTTAATTTTAGGACAGGGTGTACAAGGTCTCACCGCTTAGGTTGGACTCGTAGTGATCAAGCCTGTATACAGCCTTCCAGGAGCTGGGATTACAAACTAGCCAACACGCTCAGTCTGAAATCACCACCCAGTGTGCCCTGGCGGGGGGGCGGGGACCTGCGTGGCAAGGCAGGCCTGGGGATACCCGGGAGCTTTCATCTTCTGAGCTGGTACCGGCCATTCATCTTCCTCTGAACCTTCTCTGCCTACTTTACATTCCTTACCTCTACTGCCTCTTCTTGTTTGTTGCTACTTTTACATTGTGTTCTCTCTTTTATCGCTGTCTTTTGTGTTTATGTTGTATCAGTTTTGGTTATCACCTTTATTTGTTTTCTCCCCATTCCTGCTCTATGATATTTAAAAGTTTTCTTCTCATAATCCTTTTTTTCCTGAGTAGTCACAAATGTCGAATTGAGTAGTTAATGCTTATGAAGTTTTAACTATGCATTAAAATCTGCTTGTTTCTATATTCACATGAACTTTCTTTCCTCTGTGGGCACTATATAATAAAATAACAAAAATTATGAGAAAGCACTGACTATTAGGCTCCTAACGTGTACTTAGAGCAGTAAAAAGCGAATGAATGTGAGACCATCCCCGACACACAAGGTTTACTTTCATCCTACATTTAGGCAATGTTCACATGATGAACTACACAGGGAGATTTTAGACACACAAAGGAGAGCTATTGGCCTTGAGGAATAAAGTACAACATTAACCTTTCACTAAACTTTTTTTTTTTTTTTAACATTCTTATCATCATTTAAGAAAACCTTTTTTTTTTTTTCCTGTTTCTGAGTTTATTGTTATTTTAAGGTTTAATACTGGAAATAAATCAATTTAAAGAAGTTATTTCAAAGACAATATGCACTATAACAATCATTGTTGAATTGATAAATCTCATCTTTTGAAATTCTGCATCCTTTCTATTGTTATTTTTATCATTTTTTCTCTTTAAAACAGAAAGGGACGTTAACTCTGATGACATAAGTTGAAAAGTGCTATGCTAAGAGATAGGGCAGAGAGATAAATTTTGTACAAAAATATCTTCATTCTAATTAATAGGGAAATAGTTTACATAATTTTCCAAAGTGAAAGAAATCTATTGTCCTACATTTCATTGGTGTGTACGCATTTTTAAAGTTTTAAGATAAGGTTGTACATCAATTCTTAATTTTTCACCTTGTTAAAAGTTTTAGAAATTCAATACAATATTTAAATCTTTGAGTAAGAAAATTTATCTCAGCTGTAAGTCAAATTACTGGTTGAAACTGTAGCACTGGAATGGCAAAACAACTTCATATTGATTACATCACTCAGATTTTTTATCCACACATTGTAAAAATGTAAGTTTTCCCCCATCTGTATCTATGGACCAGCCATAGATGTGAGGTATTTGAGTAAGTTTTTTCTTTTTTTTTTCATTATGAGCATGGCACTGATTGTTCTGATAAGGACTTTAAAAGGAGGTGTTTTAGTATTGAAACTGCAACTGTTTTTTTTCCTCATTGTCAGACTGTCCTCTTTATGAGCATTTTGGTTTGTCTTGCAATTTAAGCTTTTAAGTTGTAGAAAGGCAAGAAAATGTACATATCACATTTCACTTAGAAAATTCAGCCTATTGTGTGGAAAAAATGATGAAAAGCCTTTTTCCAGCACGTTTTATCATCATGAGTGGGATGTTAGACTTGTTTCACAATGGGAAGGAAAATGCTCTCTTTTGGCCTACTGGTTGTTGTTTTAAAGTTGATACTGGTGGAAGAGAACAAGTTAAACCTAGGAGAGTTGAGCACGTTGAGAGCTCTATTCAGTATTTGCATTTCATAAGCACCACCTTCCTCGCGATCACAT
This sequence comes from Octomys mimax, assembly GCA_002564305.1. Lineage (NCBI taxonomy): Eukaryota > Metazoa > Chordata > Mammalia > Rodentia > Octodontidae > Octomys > Octomys mimax. Next base: position 14,192 of record NDGM011093598.1, read on the forward strand.
GAAGTCTCTTCTTCTTGGCTTGATGTCTGCACCATCTCAGCTGTCTGCTAGCAGTTACTGCTCACATTCTGTGTTAGCAGGCAAAGTCATCCAGTGAGTTGTTCATTATACTATTTGCTGCTCTCTGCGGGGAGATTTCTGCCTCATTTTCTATTTATTTCCCCTTTGAAGATTTCTTCATATTCATTGTTTAGTCTTATAATGGGCTGTCCAGTTTGAAAAATTTATTTTCCCCATCTCTTTATCTTTACTGCGAGTTAGCATGTGACCAAAAAATAGCACTGGGGACTTTTCCATGCACCTCACCCAAGCCTGTTTGTGAATAGAGAATGGACAGCACAGGTTAAAATTGTATTGTCTCCTTGTTGTTGTTGCTTTGTTTTAATCTTCAACCTACAACTTAAGGGCCAGAAATATAGTGCAGCAACACAGCACCAACCTGGCAAGCACAAGGTTCTGAGTTTGATTCCTGGTTAAAAACAAAAAACAAACAAACAAACAAAAAAACCCTCCTACAATTTTGTTTCTGCAATTCATGAGACTAGAGAATTTTGTGTATTAAAAAAGATTTCTTAACCTACTTATTTTCTATTCCCTCCAGCTTTTCCACCCAATATAATTCCAATTTTTCAACCACATCTCTGTCTCTACTCTTGTGATAAGAAGAAAATAGACAAATTAAGCTGTATCAATATTGAGTTGAGGTTTGGTTTAAGAAACAAATTTTACATGTAGTTTTACAAGAACATATATTCATGCACAGGAAGTATAAATTGCTGCTAGAATATAAACTCCATGACAACAGGAGTTTCCTTTGATTTAATCATTTTTCTGTCCTCATGCCTATAGTCCTGGTTTGCACATGACATCTAGTAGAGATTTGTTAAAGAATGTATCCTTAAAATTTTTCCAAATAAATGACACATATCAATTTTTTCCTTCAAAATTCTCCTAAGTAACTATTTTTACAGAATGTTTTTAAAGAAATACTATGCAGAACTAGTTTTTGTTTATTACCTGTTTACCTTATATAAAGCACAGTTTTAGAAATGCATTGAAAATAAGCACAGTGAACTTACAGAAGAATTTCTTGCAAATTTGGTTAAACATAACTTACAAACAAAAGGGTGAACTTTGTAATATGATATCAAAAAGAGCATATCTATCATGTCTACATAAAAGTATGAATAAAATATACACGGAATGTTTTTAAAAACAATGATTACAGTAAGACATAGCTCCACTAATCCATCTCAGTGCATCTCCCACACGCACCCTTAGAACACCTTTATCCCAAAGCCTGGCCAATTTCTGAAACAGGAATAGACATCCTTCTTCATGTGAGTTTTTATGAGCTGTGATCAAATACAGTGAACGCTGCTATTGAATGAACACACAGGCTGAGAAACCATTTCAAGGTGTCCTCATCTACTGTACTCAGCATTAGAGAAGCCCATGGTTTCTGCCTCTTCTACAAAGTCAAAATGACCATGCAAGGGGCACAGTTGGAAACAATTCAATATACCAAGGTTGCTGTACGAGTTCAGCTAAAGACATGAATGCTGGAGTAAGTGTATTTGAAGTGAAGGAGAGTAGAGGGCTATTAACAGAAATGTGTCTTTTACGGTAGTCATTTCTTTTAAATTTAAATAATCACTATTTTTTTCCAACCACATCTCAGACACGGGAAAGTAAGTGTATCTACTTTGAATTTCATGGAGTATGTGGGCTACAGACAGCTGGCTGAGGGGCCTTGCTCTTACTTACCATTCACACAGTGTCACACTTCAATTTAGAGCCCCAAAACCCTTCAAAATTGTGTTTATCAATATGTGATATAATATTATATACCTTATATCATGTATATAAATACATATATGCAAAACAATATGTAATTATACTGTATATTACACATTTTATTATATATGTGTATTTATTGAATGATAGCAGGGATGTGGAAAAAGTTTTGGTTCATGCATATATCTCAATGGTGGCTCACTTTCCTAGGATGGATGCAGCCCTAGGCTCCCCCTCCAGTATTGCAAAAGACAAAAATTCCTCAGAGAGACTGAGTGATAGAGTACCCAGCTGTACTTCAGGCTATGTAATTTGACTTTCTAGGCAAATTTTTCATAAGATATACAAATATACTTGGCAGGTAGGGAATAAGAAAGGGAGCTGGCATGTGAAGCATAGGAAGACAGCCAACAGTAGAACAAAAGTGGGGGCAGAGAGCCTGGCTGACTTGATGTATCTAACTGTAAATCTATAAGATTGGTCCAGAAATGACCTGGGGAGATAAGTCCAGCCAGTGTCCTGAGTTACATGAGATACACCCCTTTTCTGAAGCTACATGAATATTACCTGAATACTTAGCTGCTTTATGCAAAAGCCCAATTCTTATACAGCAGTCTCCTCTGGTCTTTAGTTTTGCTTTCTAAAATAAACCATGATACAGCAACCTTAAATGAAAAGTAAAATCAATGGTTCCTGAGTTTGGTTAGCATAATGACCCTCCACAATATCCCATTCCTCTTGCCTATCCTGTGAGTCATGTCTTTGTCCTGTGTATCTTTGCTGTGTGTACTACCTACTGATCAGTCACTGGATGTGTAGCTCCGTTGGCAGAGCAAGTGTGCACACATCTCCATGCTGTGTGGAAGTCATGCTAGTTTTACTTAACGATGGCCCCAAAAGGCAAGTGCAATGCTGGTTACTTGAATGTGCCAAATAGAAAGAATACAGTAGTTCTCTTGATCAACAGGTAAAGCACATGAGAAATATTGACAGAGCAAGAGAGAGAATATATGCATATTAATTTTATTATAGTGCATTATCATAGTTTTTACTTTTTATTACTAGTTATTTTTGATTAAATTAATTGTGTTAACTTTATTGGTTTGAAACCTCCAAGTAGATTAGTGATGCACATTTCTAGTTGTGCCTGGGTAGGTCACGGAAGTGTGACCTTGACTTATTCATCAGGATCCTTTCCCCTTCCTCTTTGGAGCTGTCCCTCTGGTCTGCTTCCAGTATATCTTGAACAAAGAAACTTTTCTCAGCTCGAGCCTTTGGCTCTCCACCAACACAAGGCCCTCTGAAATCATGAGACCAATTGACTTTGTTTCCCTTTAATGTTGGGTGGTAGGTGTTGTGTCATGCTGAGAGAAAAGCTGACTAATACAGCTACTGTTACTAATCTTACTGTAAATTGTAAGTTAAACCTTAGCATTGGTATGCATGCATAAAATAAGATTCAATGTTCTTCGCATGTTCAGACAGCCACTGTGGTCCTGGAAAGTATCATTTGCTGAAAAGGTAGGGGGTAAATCTAGCAATTAACCACAGATCTTTTGTGCTTAAGAAACGTGTATATATAGTAGATACAAAACCACAGTCCACTGGAGCAACAAAACCTTACTCACAAGGATATTCCGGGAGAAGTTCCTGCATTAAATCTAGTGTAAAGTTTTATCAGTAAACTAACCCTCTTAATTGAGGGAGGCTGAGCAGAATGAAATCTTTTTAATATATAGAATTGATTTCTTGATAAATTTTCCATTGTCAAGATGTCATGAATTGTTTTGTTTATTAAAGTTACTAAGAACCCTTAAATAACTCATTGATAGTTCTCTATTTAGTAAGGACATATGTTTAATTTTATACTTTTAAGGGCTGACCAAATAGCTCAGCAGATTAAAGTGCCTGGAAACAGGTTCAGGGGCCAGGGGTTCAATCTCCAAGACTACTATGCTGATCCCATCCCTGGGGCTCGCTGAGATGGCAATTGAGACTGGGCATGGTGGTGCACACCTGTAATCCCAGCACTTGGG
>NDGM011093602.1:0-13607 GCA_002564305.1 Octomys mimax
AGCTGAGGAACAGCTTTGATTTTTGCTAAAATCTGTGAGTCCGCCACTTTCTGATCCACCTTGCACTGCTCTGAAATCTGGTGTCTCTCTTTTGTGGTGTCAAAGTTCTCACCCTCCTGGTGTCTGGGTTTCTGCAGCTTCTTCTTCTTGAAGTGAGCATCAGTGATGTGTCTGGGATTTTCACTTTGATGATATCAATTTTTGTAGAAGTGACAGTGACAAATTTCTGGTGTGTTCTTTGTAGAGGAACATGATTAAGGCTAGGAAGCCCAGTCACAAGTAGCAAGCCACTGGCCTACTGCTTCAGGAAGACTACTGTCTTGCCTCTGTGATGCCCGGTGAGGATGACCAAGATGGTTTCAGGAGTGACGCTATCTTGAAGCTTCCTCACCTGCTGACTGAAGGGTTTCTTGTCATGGCTCAACAGCTTTTGGGGCACATCTTCAGTAGGGTAGTATCTGGGCATTTTTCAAAGCTTAACCACCTGAGTACCTCCATTCTTGTCCCCACCAAAAGGTTTTGTGATGGTAGCAGGAACTGTCTTCTTCTTTTTCTTCCCAACCTTCCATTTAGCAGCGGTGTACTTTCTCTGGTACAAAGCCTTCTGGAATACATAGCAGATCGGGAGTATCTACCAACTCCTCTAACCAGGACAGGATTTCGGCTGCAGTGGGACTGCCCCTTCTTCAACTTTTTGCTTTTACTTTATCCTTTTTACCAGTAGCATTGGCAGCAGCCTTCTTGGCATTGGGTTTCTTCTCTTTAATGTCTGGCTTCTCAGGGTTTTTTGGGGTTTTTTTCCACCATCTTGCAAGATGGGAAAGACTACTAAGTAGTTTAAACTATGGAAATTCATTCTCTTTTCTGGAGAATGAACAGTGCAAGACTGAGGTGCAAGCAAGCTAATTTTCATTTGGGTCCTTTTATCCTGACTTGCGGGCAGCCAGCATCTGGCTGTGTGCTCCTGTGTGCTCTGCTTTTGCTGCTAAAAGAGGAGGATGAGGGGCTAGGGAGGAAGAATGGGGAGGGAGGGGGGAAGGAAGGAGGGGGCGAGAGTAGACAGGAAGGGAAAGAAAGGGCAAATGGATATTTTCTCTCCTATGGATTAGAACTCCATTCTGTTTTTAAAGATTAAGAAGATAAACAATGAAGCAGGTTCACAGGACAGTGGCAGTAGGTGACACATTGCATACTGTTGTCTTCCTCTTAGTCATGTGGAGCACAAGACGCAGGCATGGTGTCTTATACACAGGACACTTCCCTTCAGTTAAGAGCTTGTTCCGATGAGCTTTCCCATTGCTGGAGCCCAGCACCCCACACCAACATTTGAAGGAGGGAAATGGTTCATTTCACTTCTGGTTTCAAAGGTTTCAGCTGAAAAGTCATAGAGCAAAGTCACGGTGTAGCAGAGACTCCGAGCTGCTGGGGCTGGGGATCAGAACTGGGGAAGCGTCAGCAACAGAGGGGCGAGGGCCCAAGCACAGGCCCTAAGGCCAGCCTCTGGGACCCGCCGAGACAAGCCCAGGGGAGCTCTGCTGATCCCTCTGTACGTCATGATAAGGACACAGCGATTCAACCCACTGGTTCTGGGGGGACATCATTGAGTCCCTAGCAGCGCCTCACTGCCTTAGTCCACGGGGCTATGACAAAACATTATCAACTAGGTGCTGTTTAAACAGCAGAATTTTTTTTTTCCTATTTCTAGAAGCAAGAATTCCCAGCTTAGGTATATGATGAGGGCCTGCTTCCTGACAGGACAGACGTCTCTTTACAGAGTCTTCACAGGTGGAAGCAAAGAGCTCTACTCGGCCTCTTGGTAGATGTTTGACAATTATGATGAATGTTTAAATTTCAATAAAATTATGATGAAAGCATATTAATCCCTTTCAAAATACCTGTCCAAGTTTGAACACACGCAGCCACTTCCTCGGGCAGTTTCGAAGCCCTCCTTTCAAGAACGAGTTCTTTAGTTGTGCCGTCATTGCTGTTGCCTCAAAAACGGAAACTGATTGAAAATGTGTACCTTTCGCGGTCATTTTGACTTCAAGGAAGACTCAGAAGTCACCTCGTTCCGGAGCTGTTGGGCAAGGTGGATGGAGGCGTATCACATTGCTTGACCAGCCCACTTTCCCGTTGGGTGGCCCTAGGCAGTGATCACCATATTTGTGATCTCACCTAGTAGAGACACACCTGAAAGAAGACTTTCAGAGCTGTTTCAGAAAGTGGGAGGGATGAGGGGATCAGCTTCATGCAAAGGGTAATACTTTGAGTGAGACTAATGGCAGTATGTCTTTCACTTCAATATTTTTCATGTAGTTGATTTTTGAGATAGGTCTTGTTATGTAGTCCAGGCTGGCTTTGAACTCACTGCAGACCCCAGGCTGGCCTCGAGTTTGTGGTGGTCTTCCTGCCTCAGCTTCCAAGTCCTAGGATTATGGCCATACACTACCATGCTTGGCTTGTAATAAATTTTTAAAATCTAAAGATTCATCATATGATTTGAATGTACCCTCTTCAGCTAATCCCTTATAAAAGCCTGTCTTCTAATAACTTGAGTTAGGGGATTAAGCTTCAACATATGAAATTTTGAGGACACAAAATTTTGGGCACTGCATTTGCTACCAGCATTGCTTTCACCAGAATGGATAGGTTCTGTATTTTGATTATATTTAAATCTAGTGTGTTGCCTTGGTTATAATGGTTATGGGTTCATTGTTCAGCTAAGCACAGTTGTAGATGCCAAGATTATTCTATTAAGCCCAACTTGTTTCAAATCATTGTTGTCAGTGAGAAAGCAGTAAGGTGCCCAGGGTAGGTAAGCAGGCTTTAGACGTGGAGAGTGAGGAAAAGGGGACTAAGCCTCAGATACTTCTGATGTCTGTCTGGCAGCTTTGTGTCATGTTGTCGGCTTTGGTAATTTATCCATTCTTGCTTGGTGCCTTAGCAGCCTGCAGCGAAGGCTAGATTATGGGGCTGCATGTTCAAATGGCTGGAGCAGGGCCCAGGAAATGAGAGCCCCTTCTACATCATGGATACAGCCAACTTATGTGACACCCAGCAGAACACATATGCTGTGGCTTTCTCTATAGGGAGCGGGATTGTGTATCCCTGTTCACCAGGCTGTTAAAGGTTACTCAGATTATGTTTGGGACATGGAGAATAAAAAAGACATTGTTTTAAAAACTGAATATGTTGTTTTGAAAGGCCTTGTTAGGTAGTGGGCATGCCTAAGTGAAAAGTTTTTAAAGAAATAAATATGGCATTGTCTATATTTTTACAATTGTAAAATCTCGATTAGTATCACCACAGAAGAGTTTTATAATTTCAAGTTCATATTTATTTATTTATTTATTTGTTTGTTCTTTTTGAGACAGGGTCTCACTACACCATTCAGGCTGGCCTTGAGCTCACTTTGCAGCTCACACTGGTCTTGAACTTGCAATGATCCTCTTGCCTCAGCCCCCCAAGTGCTGGGATTACAGGCATGTGCCATCACACCTGGTTCATTTATTTATTTTTCAAGAGAAAAAAACAATAAAAATGGTGCAGAATTTTAAAGCAAGATGATAGGAAATCAACAGTAGTTGTTATTTTCCATATTGTTATACTCAAGGTAGTGGCTCAGGTTACTAGATGTAGCAAAACTGAACAAACAAACAACATGGCGCTACCTGTTCCTTTCAATGAACGAATAAAGATTAGTAATATAATTATATGAATATATATATGTGTGTATATATATATAAATCTATATATATATATATCTTTTATCTTATCAATGTTTTTTTCTAATAGTGGAAACAACTCAAGTGTCTGTTAACTGAGGGCTGAGGATTGGATACAAAAGACGTGGCATTTTTATACAGTGAAGTATTACTCAGCTATAAAGAAAGGCTTTCATTGGTAAATGGATACAACTAGAGACCATACTTATAAGTGAAATAAATCAGACCTGCATGTACACACGTCCTATTGTGTCCCTAGTATAAGAACCTGAAAGAATCAATAAGCTCCAAGAGATATAATAGATACTGTGAAAGGGAAAGAATCTGCTCAAAAGCACAGAAGATTTTTGAAGAGCAATGTTTTAATTGTCATTTCGAATAAGCTCCCTCTGCACAACTAGTAAACACTTTATGTGATTATAACAAATGACAGAACTAAGAGGATTAAGATGGAGACAGGCAAAGGAGCTTGTACGCCAGCAGAGCTCGGTCTTCCTTTTCTCCCGTCCTCCTCAGCTTTGCATTGTTCCTCTCGCCTCAGCATTGGCTTTTCCCAATGCTGCGAAGCACTAAGCGTCTGAATATGAACATCTTCTTGTAGGATCTCAGCGCAGGAAGCCAAAACAGCACAATTGTGAAGACAGCTTATTTATCTCTGGAATAAAAATACATGGGAGAGGGGATTCCAGTTAGTGGATAGATGAGAAAATACCCTAGTAAGAAAATGTACTTGGCCCAACACTATTAAGGAAGAATTTCTTCCATATTGGAGAATGACTGGAATATGCAAATCTCAGGGAACACTTGGCAGAGACTAGCTGTCTTCCTAGGGCAAGGCCCAAGCTAAGCAGTAGGATTTATAATTTAAGAAGATGACTTTGGATGCCATGTGGAAAATAAGTTTAAGTGAGCAGGAATGGGAGAGGGGACATCAAGGCAAGTGTGTGGCACATAAATATCATGAAGTCACCTAATTTTTATGAGTTACTTCCCAGTTGTCTTGTGCTTCACACTCCATCATCTCGGTAGCACATTCCCAGGGCTAGCATCTACAAGGGACATGAAAGAACCCACTTCCTTGAGTTACAGGAATAACACATTGCAAGAGTCACAAGAAAGAGGAGTGTGTCCCTTGTTAGACTAAGCTTTTCTAGCTTTCTTTTAATTCAGAGTATGAAGTTTTCTTGGTTTTCATGAAAAATATGTTCTTTGTACATCCCCAACAGTTCAGAACTCATTTAAGGCCTCACTAAATCCTTTGAGAAACAGAGGCATGCTTTATATTTTATAATTGATGAAATGTTCCTCCAAGTAAATCCTACACTGCCGAATCTGATGACATGAATAATAAAGCGCAGCAATCGGAAGGAAGCAGCCATTCGGAGCAGTGCGCAGGGCAGAGAGGTTCATTTGGTGGTGAAGAAGACAGAGCCCACTGCGGGGACGTGCGGGCTCTCCAGAGCGCTGTAGCAAACCTCTTGATACTGACACTGCGGAGCGCTTTGGGGCCAGACTTGCTGAAGAAAATGTCTCTATTTGAAACATAAAAATGCTGGTGTTTCAGCTCACAAGCATCTGAAAATTAGGCATGTGTTGAAGTTCAAATCCCATGGAGGATTTCTAATTCTCGCTGGTGGAAAGTGGACTTGAGCTCGTGGAGAGGGCAGTTTGCTGTGCTGAGTGATGATCAGTAACTTGACTTCTCGGCTGATACATCTTCTCGACGTTTGGTTTGGTTTGGTTTTCTGAGATTGCCTCACTGCATTTTCCAGGCTAGTGTCAAACAGCAGCACAGGTGCTCCTCCTGCTCCACACTCTTACTTAGCTGGCGTTACAGGCGTAGCCACCCTGCCTCACTGGCTGGCTGATGTGGGTGCTGAGTACTTTATGCCTTCCGTATGGTATATATACAAGTTATCTGCCTGGATGCTGAAAATAAAGGAGTTGACATTCCTCACAAAATCAGTAGGAAAAGCCAGTAGACAGTTCTAGAAAGACAGGATAAAATGTTCCCATTTTTTCAGGTTCACCTGAAGTTGGGACACATGAGCTAAAGTCACTCCTTTGCATGTTGGAATCTGTGAGGCCGTGGACCTTGGCACAGTGTTGGCTTCGGAACACGCTCAGCTTCTCCTGGTTTCCACACTCACCAGCTGTTAACCTTTACCCAGCTGCTTAACCTGCTTATGCATCAATAAGACTGGATGCTGTACTCTCCTTCAGCATCCTTATTAAAAATGTGACAGATGCTACATATGACTTTCCTGATGTTTGTAGATGCTATTGTTACTATTTCCAGGTAAACATTTAAAAATATAGACTCTCCAAAGGTTTTTCAAATTTACCTTCTGCTTAACTTTGTCCTATCTTCTTTTCACGTCCCCTGCGTCTCGGTTGCTGTTCCCACCCCCACTTCATTTTCTTTCTCCATTTCCCTGAAGGCCGTGGCTCTCCTTTCTGTAGGGGCACTGTCCCATGTGACAGTGCACATCTAATTCCTCTACCTACCTAAACTGAAGCTCTGCTCCAGGCTACCGTGTCTCCTCCTCATCCCTATTTGCTGTCTCCATATGGGCCAGTTTTCTTGCCATACACTCTCACTTCTCTGCCCATTCCTGTTTGCTGCTGCTGCCCCTGTGTGAGAGTAGTTGGAAAAATATTAAAGGATGCTGATTGTACATTTGCATTGTGGAACTGGTTAAAAGGAATAGCTTAGGTGCAGTGGGCCGTCCTCTATCAAGTCCATTTTGGTCCCTACACCAGTATCTACTCAACTCCTCCCAGACCCAACTCTCTGCATCATACACCTAGTCAGAACTTGACTTGGGACTTCTTAAGTATCGGGCATGTTTTCGTGGTATCTCATACAATGTTAGCAAAACGGTACCCTTACTGAGTAGTACTGAGAATCATGGAATTGTAGCACTACCCAGAGCTTCACTCCATCTTCACCTAGCCGTGGGGTCTCATTTTAATTTGAGTTACCTGAAGAATTAAATGGGTTGCCTGGTGACAAAAGTAGTTGCAGAAATGAGTTTTCTACACTCCGATTTTCATTTTATAACAATATGTCTATTTGATAAGGAGTCTAATCTTAGCTGCTTTAGGATACTTTCTATTATGATGCTACATATCACGTGTATTTTTTCTTAAATGTGGAGGGGCTAAGAAACATATTTGGGGAGTGTAGGACATGAGAGCAGCAAAGACTCTTCGTTTATCTTAAGTTTAACCTCAGGCTATGTCTCCATGTAAAATTTTGCAAAAACGCAGTAGAAAAACCTTTTCTTTATGTTTAGTGCTATTACGCATGAGTCCTTAGGCCTGGCATTTTTGTTTCTTTTCTCTTTAAATTAAATGTAGTTTTAACTGATATACAGGAACAAAAATGATACCTCTATAAAAATGGGTAATAGAGCTAAATAAGCATATCTCAGAAAAACACGTAAAAATGGTGACCAGGTATGTGCAAAAGTGCTCAGCGCCGCTGTCGTCAGAACAGTGCAAACCGAATCGCTGCGACGTCGCCTCCTGGAAGGAGGGGCTGCCGCTAAGAAGGCGGAGCACAGCCAGGGTGCGTGTATAAGGGCTTGCAGGAGAGGGGTCCTTGCGCACCGTGGGAGAGTGGAAACGAGCGCAGCCACTGTGAAGAGCAGCGTGCTCCCCGGAATATTCTCGCTCGGAACCCGGGTGGTCCAGCTGTCCCCCTGCGGGTAGGCACCAGAAGGAGGGACGCCAGCGTGCCGGGAGACGCGCGCAGGGTCCTGTGCGTTCCGGCACCACTCAAGAGCGGCCGGAGTTGAGCAGACGGTGGCTGGTGTTTGTGCCAGAGTTCCCCGCCACCCAGGACAAAGCACCCGGGAGGAGCCCCGAAAGGTGGAGCGAAAGGTGGAGTGGCCTACTTTGGCTCAGCTTTCGAAGGCCGCAGCCTGTGCTCAGCCCCTGCGTTCGCCCGCTAGGCGTGTCTCCATCTGTGGAGCTGACGGTGAGGACGACCCTTCGGAGCGCACAGCCCCGCTCCTCGTCGCACCTGCTGGGGGTTACACGGCAGACAGCTTCCACCTGTGCGACACGCCTGCGTGCACAGACCAGGCCAGCCTAGTCACCTGCCGGACCCGCCGTTCTCACGTGCTCACTTTTCTCCCTGGCCTTCGATGAGAAGGCAGCACCCACGATCTCGCTGCAGACAGCCGAACCCTGGCCGACCGCGTGCCTTAAGCGAGAAGCCGGCAAAGGAGGACGACCAGCGCCAGAGGCCTGCAGCGCTGGGAAGATGATGTGAATGATTGCAATAAGTGTTGGGGTAAATGATAAATAGCGTTAACACTACATGTAATATTTGTGGGGAGCATATATAAATTGGTTTATTAAGTTAAATTTATGTATCAGATTGAGTTTACTTTTGTAAAAATTATAAGTGAGGCTCTGAGGGAGACAACATAATTATATTTGATCGATGTCACCATGACTTCAATATGTAAATGTTTAAAGTTCATAGTAAAAGATAAAAGGGAGAACAACCACATTAACTTGTCTGGCCCTAAAAGGAACGTTGCTACAGCAGTTACCCCGTCAAATCGCTTTTTCACAGGTTAACCCATTAGCTATGCCTTGGCCCCCTTCCTTCACAAATATGATGCTAGATAAACGTCCATTGGAGCTTCATGTTAGCCTTTTATTCAAAGTGAATGAAAAAAATAGTCCTGGATTTTCATTGCAAACTTGTCATTCATTACCAGTTTGGAAAAACAGGAGAAAAATCTGATGATAGTTCGGAGGGGAAAAAAAAATGGTATCGAATGCTTCGCTGTCCTTGGGTCCAGGTCAGGGTGGACTTTGTGCCAGGAAAACTGGATCCTGGCAGCTTCTTTACAGCTTATACTACAAGTTTTGAAATTGCAGTGAAAGAGATGAGTCTAAAGGTGAGCGACTCCCAGAAGAAGTCATTCTCAATAGAAAGTTCATGTAGAACAAGTCAGCACCCGCCCCAGTGTATTAAACCAAATAAAGCGATGCAATGTTTATTTTTTTCCAAGAGGACAATGAAGCCCTAGCCATGATTTATGCCTTTGCACATGGCTGTTGTATTCCAGGGCTGGACACACATGTATATCGTATGTCAAGGAAACCTTAGCGCCTGCTGCAAATCACTGTCATCACTGTGTCCTTGTTTCTTTCCGGGTTTATCAGTGAGGAAGGAAAGATGAGAAGCTGTCCCTCTGAAGATGGGAAAAGACAGCCGCACAACTGGATTTCAGCAGCAGTTTGAAAGCCACATAGATGCTTGTCTTCAGCAGAAAGAGGAAATTTGGTCTCCCTGGAAGCTTTAGTTGTACCTACTTCGGGGGATTGAACTCAGGCTCTTGCGCTTGCCAGACAAGCACTTATTCCACTGAGCCATCTCCCCAGCCACTACTTGTACCTACTATTAAGAGATTCTGACAAGCAATAACACATTTACGGCTCCCCGAACTACATTCTAACGTTTTCCTTTCTTGATTATTTCAGTAACTACTCATTACAGATTTCAGAGATGGAATAAAGATATAGGACAAAATTAAATAAAAATATCTCATTTAAAAACTAATTTGAAGTTATTTTATACTACTTTGATTTTTGTTGCAAAGTTTTTGGGAAAGGTCATACATTTTATACTTTATATACAATTATTTTACTATGATTTTTATTAAATTTCATGCTTGTTATCCCTTTTCTGAAATTTTATACACATTCTTTAAATTTTCAGATTAAAAAAATGTGAACCAATAGTGTAATCCTCTACTTTGCAAATAACTTCTATAATTTTTTATATCTTTAAGGTGTGGAAAAGGTTGTCATGTTAACAAATTATTTGCATTAGGTCTAATTATATCTATGTCATTGAGTATAAAAACTAATATGCTAGCCGGCCAACTAGTTCAGCAGATTAAAATGCCTGCTTAGGCTGACGAAGCAGCTGAGGTTCAATCCTGGCCTGCTGTGCTGGCCCCACCCCCAGAGATTGAGACTGAGTGTGGTGGCATGCACCTATTAAACTCAGCTCTTGGGAGGCTGAAAACAGGAGGATCACTATGAGTCTGATCTACGTAGTGAGACCCTGTAGCCCCTGTAGCTCCTGTACTAAAATTAAAAAAAAAACAAAAAAACCAATATGCTTTTTAAATCACAAACACCATGCTTTAACTTTTTTATTAAATCAAGGATTAGATTTATAAGAAAAAGTGCTTATTTTTTTTCCCCAAATTACCTGCTGATTTTGGTTTTGTAACCATTGTTTCTGAATCATCTTTTATGGAGGGCCATAAAGAGAGTAGATGACTCCTAAAAAGATTATTTAGAAAATTATATGTTAAAGATGACTGCATAGTATACTTTAAAAGTTTTAGCAAAATGTTTCTTATAAACATATAAGCATTCTAGAAGGATATCACTGAAGAATGCTTTAACATTTTTTTTGATTGAAGCTATCTAAATGATAGAGAGTAACATTTGAATCTCTAATAGTTTGTTTCTTAGGAAGATACTTTTAAAAAATACTTCCAAGCTAGTAGCATCTAGTAACTATTTGATGCACTCCATAAGAAATATCCTTGTCTAAACAAATTGCCAGTATGCTCTTATCTTCCTTTGCTTATTCATGATCCTGTGACTTTTTTTCTACAAATGTTTTTCAATCAAAATATCTTTCCACTTCAATATATTAGCCACACCCAACTTGCCCACCTACTATAAATACAAAATAATATATTTTCATAGTTGTCTTCATAGAAATCTTACAGAAATGGACTCTCCAAACAACTTGGTCTTTAAACTAAAAGCAACATACACCAAAATACTTCAGCAGAAATCCCAAATTAATACTAACTGTACTGTTAGGGGTGTTACATATATTCACCTTATTAGTAGAATTCACCTGCTTATTGCAATAGGCACTTTGCAAATGCTTGGTGGATTTACCAGCAAGAGTAATGTTCATAGTTAAGAAAGGCTAAATTATATGTTGTGTACTTTAACCTCTCCTACTTAATGATTAAATTAAAATTTTATTAAATGTTTTTAAATTGATAATTTATGTCTTAACAGGACAAAGTTCTTTCCTGACATTAATTTGAATGCATGCCTTTTTTGCTGGAAAAGCTAATTACAGTTATTGAAAGGAGGAACTGGAAAGCAATGGGGCTAAAAGGACTTCTGTATTTAATGACCTTTAATTAGCAATAGGTACCTAGCTAGGTTGGTAGGTTTTTTTTTTATCTTAACAGAGAGAACACTTTATTTTCATTTAAAAATAATGATGCCTACACAGGCATTGAATGCTTTTCCCATTCATGAGTGACTTAGAGTGAGTCTGCCAGAACTGTTGAATCTCTTGGAATTACTGCTAAAAAATGGTGAAGCAATGAAATCAGGAGATCCTGCTTCAAAGGGAAATGGAGCTTTTAGATTTTAGAATATTAACTGGTTAGCACACTGACTATATTTTGTTCTTTAGCATAACCTACAAATGTGTATGAGAAAACATGCTGAGAAAAGAGTCCACGTGCTTATTAGGATTGCAAATTAAAAATTAGGTTTAAAATGTGTCTTAGTATGAAGAATGCATCATACATATGTTTCAACATAAAATTAAGAATTGTAGTAGGCCAGGGAGACAGCTCAGTGGCGTAAACACCTACCTGGGAAGCGGAAGGTGAGCCTTAGTACCAAACATAATGAATATAGCAATAAAAAGTAAAATCACTTTTGAAAAAGTTAAGCATGTATTTAGAACACTTCCCATGTGAAATTTCACACAAACATTCTTTGATTATAGCTCAGTGGTAAAATGCATGCATAGCACGTGTAAGGGCTTTGGTTCAATCCCCATGACCATAAACAAAAACTTACCAAATAATGTTACCATTGTTCTTAGGTGGCACTTAAGTGCCACAGCTACCTGGGCTTGAATGTGAATGGCGAGTACCAATTCTGCAGTGTTCTTAGTGAATATATACAAATGTGCCTAGAAGGATACCCATTATCCACATTCCTTCAATTTTATTTTCTGTTGCTGCATGTCTATAGTGCATGATGATTCTCTTTCTGGTCGGGACTTGGCACATTTGTGCCACAGGTCCTGATTCTTTTCTCCTGCCCTCCCCCGCCTCCATTTCCCATCCCCTCCCCTTGCAAAAGCTCCATCTCCTGCTTACTCTTACCTAACTTTTACTTTGCTTTTTATTTGCGGGTCGGACTTTTCATATAAGAGCGATCATACGCTTCTTAAGGCTAGGGATCTTATTTATCTCACACAACGTTATGGACTGAAGACGCTTCCATTTTCCAGCAGGCGACTCAGATTTATCCTTCATGGCAAAGTAGCACTCACTCTGGAGAAGTGCCACGTTTTCTTTATTCATCCATCTCTTGATGGAAGGACACGCAGGCCGCCTCCGAAGCTTTCGCTGCTGCACAGCTAGACATGCATATCACTGGCATATGCATATCACTGGTATATGTCTTTAATCCTTTGGGAAAGACACCTAAAAAAGGAATATCTGGGTCAAAAGGAATTTCTAGTTGTAGCATTTTGAGGAAACCCCACACTGATTTCCGCGCCAACTGCACAGCCAATGATGTTCAAGTGCCCCCCAGCGCTCTACCAGCATTGGCTGCTACTTGATTGCCTGACAATAACCACTCTTTTTGGAATAAAATGGTATCTCAGTGTTGCTTTTGTTTGCCATTCTCTAGTGGCCAGAGATGTTGAACTTTTTTTTTTTCACATATTTAGTAGACATTTCCATTTCTTCTGTGAAGCATTTATTTATTTCAGTTCCCCATTTTTTTTAATTAGGTCTTTTATTTGGGAAAGTCTACATTTTCAGTTGTTTTCATATTCTAGATGTTACTTTTCTGTCCATGTGGTAGCTGGCCAGCATTTTTCCCTGTTCTGTGGGCTGCCACTTAACAGTGCTGATGGTTTCCTTTACATGCAAAAGCGTTTTATTTCGAGGTGATCTCATTTGTTGATTCTCAGTGCTACTTCTAACTTGAGTAATTATTACAAGTCCCTTGTAATAATCAGTCAAGACCTGGATCAGAAGCACTGTGGGTTCAAGGGCAGATAGAGGAAAGCCACAGAGTAGGCACATCCTGTCCTCAGCTTTCAGGTTTGCCGTTGAGGCCAGATCAAAAGAAAATTAACAAAAACAATAGATACTAAGCTGAAAGCATGGCCCTAAGGAGCACCGGGGCTGAGGGTCAGTGAATTTCTCCACCGTGCCAAGGGACAGGAGGAGTGGTAGGACCGCGGGGCACAATGGTCGCACAGATGAGGTAATGCTGAGGAAGGGTTTGCAGTGTGAGAGGGAGTGTCAGGGAGCAGGTGTCGCTGCGCCTCTGCCGGGCCTTGGACTCACTCATTCCCTTGTCTTTTCCTTCTCAATGTTTTTCTTTTGCAATATTTTCCAGAAATCTTTCTCCTATATTGGCAACTCAGCCAACTTACTTTTTGGAATTTTTTTCTTTGGCCCAGAGCACTGAAACTCACACAGGATCCTGAGGTCAATTCAGAGAGGATTTGATGGGCCTATTTCACCAGTTATATCATTAACACAACCAGCCCCGTCTCCAGGAATGAAAACACAGGCAGCTTCAGTCTATCACTAAGGATGAAGTAGTCTTTGACACATACAGTAGAATTACTCAGGAGTGATTTTATTTTTGTCCTCCAAAGTGATTACCAATAACTAGAAACCTGGATGTATAAAAACATGTTTGGGGCCGGGGAATAAGCTGGCTCAGTGGAATAAGTGCTTCCTTGGCAAACGCAAGGGTCTGAGTTCAATCCCCGGTTCCACAAAAAAAAAAGAAAAGAAAAGAAAAGAAAATTTTCCTTTG
>NDGM011093604.1:0-15033 GCA_002564305.1 Octomys mimax
TTCCTTCATTTTGAGTGTCAGGTATTTGTCCCAGCAACGAGAGAAGAGTAACTAAGACAACTATACAGAGGAAAAAACCAAGCCTCCGAGAAAACCAGCAGCTTGGATGGGGACTCTGATTGGCCAGCTCTTCTCTCCATAACAACCAGTATGTTCTTCCAATCCAATCCAGGAAAGTTTCAGTTCTTCCCCCAGAATCTCAGTGGCATAAACAGTAAGAAAAGATTTGAAAATGTTCATGAACTTGTAGACAGCTTGATCTAACGTTGAGGAGCACCTTGCAATGGAAATCTTTAGTAAGACCATGAAATCCAGAAATCTGATTCAAAGGTGAGAGGGCACACTGGAAAGAGCCAGCTGTGACATCAGCATGGAGCTGCATAGATATTAAGCATGGGAGCTTCATTAATAGAATGTCCCGTAAGGAATCGACACAGATAGTTCTTAGGAGGTACTGTAAAATACCAGTGTCCATGGGTGATAACTGGCTAACATCTGTAAAGATCAATTTTTTGAAAGCTTTTATTTATTTATTTATTCCAGGGCCTCACTAAGCACAGCATCTGGTACCAGGGATTGAACCCGGATCCTTGCGCTTGCCAGGCAGGTGTTTAGACCACCGAGCTGTCTCCCTAGCCCAAGATCACTTTTAGTCATCTTTTTTTCTCCTGAATGTCTGGCCCTCATTCCCGGTCACCAAAGGATAAAATAAAATGCCTGTCTAGAATGTTGACAAAGTTTTGGAAAGCAGAGGCTTTGGGGTAAAATTTCTATTTTAAAATCTCTTTCATCAGAGGCTGTGTTCCTCTACTGTGGCCTCCAACGAATGGGGTAATTACTCTTTATATACAGTATATGACCCAAAACTACAATGGGTAATGGAATTGCTCTGTGCCGCATTCCAATATTTCATACATTTTCCCCTAATGTTCAATACTTTATTAGCAAGGAATAAATTGGTACATTCCTTTTATTATTGTATTTGCTTTCCTTTATAAACCAGCTTGGACGAAAGAAATATCAGAGGGCAGTTAATCATCCAAGGGCTTGGTAGTGACACTGGTTTCTTTAAAAATGCATTATTAAGATTTCTTTTGAAGATGTAAAAACATTCCTCACCAGACAGCTATTACTATAAATCTGAGAATATGTGAGATTTTTATCCCACAACTATCTGTAATGATTCTGTACAATTCCTTTAAAAGAACTCATTAGATTTTAAATAATCTGAAAAATATCAGAAACTACAAAACTTGAATTACGGCGATTCTCTAATCCTTGCCTGTTTTAATGCCACATTTCGTAACACAAATTTAACTCGATTCTTCCAAAAAATGCGCTACCTCCTGGCACTGGGATGCTTAGGAACATCCGAAGGCCTACTGCAGCAACACAAGCACTCTCCATGTTTGGAGAATCCTGTTTACTACCTTTCAAGCCGAATGACAGGTGCCCCTTTTTATTGACTCTGTTCTAAATGGAAATAAGGAGCCAAAGTGACCGGCACCAGGAATGTGTGTTCTGGGACTGGCTGTTCGTACTCAGCTGCATCCTGCCCCAGTCATTATTGCGCTTAGGGATCTGCCAAAGTGGTCACTGTCAACCCTGCTGCCTAGACTGTGAATGTGTTGAACACCTACGCTCTACAAGATCACAGTCAGCGGGTAGATAGAATACGTTAGCTCCAAAGATAGTTATTGAAAATTATTTCCATTCTAGGCTTGAGAGGATGCCTTCAGAGCAAAAGGGAGGAGCGAGTAAGTCTTATACCCAGAAAACAAAGCTTGAGTGGAACTGTGCTAGCAAACCAGGGCATATGGCTCTTTCTTTCTTTATTTATTTATTTATTTATTTATTTATTTATTTCTGGGGGAAGTTGCCAGAGTTGAAATACCTTCTACCTCAAAGAGCTAATCTTGATCATAATTTTGCCTGTCCTATGAAAGTTTTGCTGTATACTTTCTGGCTGTAGTTCACTGATAAATTTGATGTTCATGAAAGCAAAAGTAGACAAATTACCATTTGTCTTCTGTGGACCCAAATAGCTTCACAGAACATGAAATCTGCCATTGTACTTGGAATGTATTTATATCATTGTGATTTTTTACGCTAAAGAGAGCTAAGGTCCACCACTCTTTTTTTTTTTTTTTTTTTTTTTTTTGGCCCATTTGGTAAGATGGGATTCAGTTCTGTACTTCTAAACTAAGGTTGTGACAGCATGGGTGCAGACACATAAAGAAGAGATGGAGTGTTTTCTTCATGCTGATCATCCTCCTTTTTCACATACTGAAAGCTGCATTTCAGCCCAAAATGTAGAGTACTGACATCCTCCCAGCGAGCAGCCTGGCAGCTCACAGCATCCCCTGGCTACTGAGCCTCATCAAAGTGTCTTAGCTCTTCCTCTCTCCAATCTTAGCCAGCTGACTCGGTGCCGGCTCTCTTCCTGATACTAGCCTGAAAAAGCACTGAAGATTTGGGGAGATGTTTAAGGTTACAAGATCAGTGGGCACCACGTAAAAAGTGTATTTGTCTCAGATTTTTAAAAATGTATTTAGACGGTGTCTATGGGGTATCACTATACAGATTGGACTTGTAATGATTCTCCTGTTTTCAACCTCCCAAGTGCTGGGATTACAGGCATGTGTCACCACGGCCAATCTCAATCGCCGTCTCAGTACGCCCTGGGGGCAGGCCAGCATAGCACACTGGGGATTGAACCCCGGCCCCTGTGCTCTGCCTAAGCAGGTACTTTAGTCCACTGAGCTATTTGGCTGGCCCTTCAGATTCTTAAAAATATCTATATTTCAGGGTTATAAGGAGGGTCACATTAAATAAGATAATACATACACTTTTTTTTTTAATGCTGGTGATTGAGCCTAGAGCTTTCACAGTGGCTACATCCCTAGTGGGTTTTTTTTTTTTTTTCAATTTTCAGACAGTGTCTAGCTGAGTCATCAAGTTGCTCAGGCTGAGGTCAAATTTGCAGCTCTGCCTCAGCTTCCTGGAGTGCTGGAATGGCAGGCATCCACCCCCATGCATGGCTTGAAGATGAGAAACATCTAGAGCTCCTACACAATGTCCAGTGAAATCAGGCATTTCTGGATGCAGTGGTAGTCTCATAGGAGTCGTGGTATAGTAGTAGCAGCAGCAGCAGTGATAAAATTATGGATACAGCTCTTTAGCAAAAAGAATTCCAATTATTTTATTCACTTTAGCTTATGTTAAAAAGCAAAAATTTGAACTCTTAGCAGGGATTCTCAACTATATGAAACCTTTACCGCATACTTAGCTTTGCCCTGAACAACTTAGTGTGTACCTGTCAGGTCCCATTTT
The DNA here is from genome assembly GCA_002564305.1 of Octomys mimax. Classification (NCBI taxonomy): domain Eukaryota; kingdom Metazoa; phylum Chordata; class Mammalia; order Rodentia; family Octodontidae; genus Octomys; species Octomys mimax. Next base: position 3,334 of record NDGM011093604.1, read on the forward strand.
AGTCCGCGAGGGCAGTGCTTTTATTGTGTTGCAGAGGGGCCTCACGTGGCAGTAGTTTTTAGTTCGTGTTTTTCTTGTAGCATGAGCACTGACCTGGTCTCACCATCTGTGTCTCCACCGTTACAAGGCTGCCCCGGGCTTTCCAGTGTTCATATCCTACAATGCCAACTATAATAGCATTGTTTTTTTAAAAATATTCTATTCTTTGGTGCTTGTGTCATAGATCCATAAGAAATGTAAAATGCAAACTCGCTCAAACATAGAGCCATACAGCATAAACTCGACTTTTGGTTTTCCAGGTGGCTCAACCTACGAAAAGTTCCATGATTGCTCAGCATCACTACATACAATGCCTAAAAGTAGAAACTAAGAACATAGGTAGCATATCGGTACCATGGAATATTACTTGACAACATAAAGGAAGTATCAACACATACTAAAAATGAATCTTAAAAATATTGTATTACAAGCAGGGAGCTGCAGTTAAATGCTACATGATGTCTAATTCCATTAATATACAGTGTCTAGAACAGACATATCTAACAAACAAAATAGCTTAGTGGTTGCCAAGGACTAAGAGAACAGGGAATAAGTAACTACAAATGGTTATGAAGTTTCTTTTTAAAATTTTATTTTGAAGAGAAAAACCAAATCAACAATAAAACTGTGTTATACATTTGCAGGTTGCTCTTTTTTTTTTGTATTTAGGTCAGTGTGCACAGGGTGTACAGGGTTTCACTATGTAGATCAGACTTGTAGTGATCCTCCTGCTTACAGCCTCCCAAGTGCTGGTATTACAGGCACATACCACCATGCCCAGTCTCAATCACTGTCTCAGAGGGTCCCGGAGTTGGGGCGGGCATGGCAGGCCTGAGGATCAAACCCCTGGCCCCTATGTCTGCCTAAGCAGGCTCTTTAATCTGCTGAGCTATTTGGCCAGCCTTTTGCAGGTTACTTTGAAGAAGGCTGGAAAGTAACAAGAATTTGGACAGAAATGTCACCTGGGTCAGACACTATAAGAATAGACATTAAAAATCAGCAGCTAAAACTGGTGTGGCATTGCATGTGCATAATCCCAGCCCTCTGGGAGGCTGGGCAGGAGGATGACAAGTGGTAGGCCAGCCTGGGCAACTTGGTGCTCAGGTTAGACACTTTCAAAATAAAATAAAATAAAAACAAAAGGCTGGGGATGTAGCTCAGTGTGAAGGCCATGGGTTCAATCCTAGTATTTAAGGGAAGGAAAGAAGAGGAAGAAAGAAAGGAAAGGAAAGAGAAGCAAGCAGGAAAGCAAGCCCACCAGCAGACCTACCAGGGCTCTGGGATGCAGGATGATTATACTGAGAAACAGGAAAGAAATGGGNGGGGGGGGGGGCAGGAGGGAGGCAGGGAGGCAGAGAGACAGAGGCAGATGAGAAGGGAAGGGAAGATGAGGGGAGAGGAGAGGACAGGAGAGAGGGAGGGAGTGCAGGAGGGAGGGAAGAAACAGAAATTGGGGTAAATATGAGGAAAAAAAGGGAGTCTTGGATCAGAAACAAAATGACACTAAGTCAAAGAAAAATGAAGCTTCCTAACCACATTAATTTCTAGGTAAAAAATTATCATTTTTGAAAGAAAGGTTGTACATAAGATAGTCTAGTAACTGGGAAGGCGCCTCACAGAAAGTGTGCAGGGGTGTGTACACTTACGGGGGCTAGGGGAGCCCCAACCTTCCTAGTCCTAATAATTACAACCCCCCCACAAACATCCTGTGAGTATCTGAGGCTCCTAAAGGGGGAGGCCTTTCATGCCAGTCCTCTGCTAGCAGGTAGGAAGCACCCCTTCTAGAGATGGACCTTGGAGATTATGGCCTCAGGCTCCCATCTCCACAGATCCCACCTTCTCACCCACTCCTGGAGGCCTGACCCAAGACCAACCAGAAGAGAGCACAAACGAGCCCTCAGGACACACAAGTCCCCAAATAGCCCGGGGGGAAGTGACAATGGCCACTCTCCCCCAGGAGTGCTGAGTAAGAATCTGCGTCCTGCACAGGTTTTCTGTAAAGTCTGAGTGGACAGATTAAGGAAAGGCTTTGAGAATATGAAAGCACAGGAAGCCCGTGGCCTGGGACAAGCGCCTGCCTGGCTTCAGACCTGATTGGAAAAGAAAAAATTAACTGAAGTGTATCCTAGAATCCCTCTTGGCCGCATGCTCACACTTTACAGACAAACTAGCAAGGCTGGAGCTTCAGTCCCTAAGTCTTTGGAAGCTTAGTTGAGGCCACTGCTGGTGGTAGAAATCGTTTTACTCTTTCTGCGAATTCAGCCCCAGAAACATGGGGATTATTTTTGAATCCAAATAGCAAATGCTGGGTTAGGTTTTCTTTATCCCAATTTCTAATGAAAACTTTATGAATGGGGAGTACTACTGAGGCTGAACCCCCCTAAGCTACATCCCCAGCCTCACCCCACCCCACCCCTTTTTAAAATGTGTTTAGTACAGGGACTATAGGCTTTCACTACACAGATCGGACTTGTACTGATCCTTCCTGTTTTTCAGCCTCCCAAGCACTGGGATTACAGGCACACACCACCATGCCCAGTCTCAATTGCAATCTGAGGGCATCCCAGAAGCAGGGCCGGCATGGCAGGCTGGGGATTGAACTTCCAACCCCTGTGTCTGTCTAAGCAGGCTCTTTAATCCACTGAGCTATCTAGTCAGGACCCCCCCCCTTTTTTTTTAAAGTTCTTTTTGAGGTAGGGCCTCATAAAATTGAGCACACGGGACCTGGGCTGGTGTCCTCCTGCCTCAGCCTCCGCAGGGCTGGGGCATGAGTATGCACTGGGCTGTGCATGAGCTTATTTCCCAGACCTCTTCTGAAACAGTTTGTTTCATTTTCCTTTTGTTCTTTTTTTTTTTTTTTTGAGATAGGGTCTCACTCTGCAGTCTAGGCTGTCCTTGAACTCAGCACAGAGCCCTGGCTGGCTAAGAACGCGAGATGATTCCCCTACTTTGGCCTTCAGTGTGCTGAGGATACACATGTGCGCCACCGTGTCTAGTTTGTTTCACTTGTCTGTGTATGTTTAAACATGGTTGAAGTTCAGAGGCAGAGCTCAGAGGGCAAGTAGCTGAAAAAGGCGAGGCGGGCTTTGTAATTCTATTTTAATATTGTTTTCTAAGCCCATCTTTGCAGTCTGTAATGCCTGCACCCATCCTGGGAGGCTGGTGCGGGCACACTCCCCATGCCCCTTGCCCTCCCTCCGTCTCTCATCTCTTCCAGTGCTTTGTAATTCTAAATGGACACTGTCTTAGTTAAAAGAAGATTCGATTTCTGAAGAACTCTGTGTGGTTAAGCTGAGCTTAAATGTTGCCTCCACCACTTCTGAGCTTCCTGACTTCTTCGTCTATAAAATGGGGATAAGAGAATGTTGCTTCTCATGGTTGTAAATTTAAATTCGTTTAACCTGTTTAAAGCTATCTCCAGAAACATCTGTGGCACAGGCAGCACTCAGGGAATGTGGCCACTGACGCTAGCAGACTATGAAGAGGCCAAAGAGGAAATACAGTGACAAGAAAAAGAATAGATGCTGGGAAAAAACATTCTTTTTTCTGGTACCAGGGATTGAACTCAGGGCCTTGTCATGCTAGGCAAGCACTCTACCACTGAGCCACATCTCAGCCCTTTTATTTTTTTAATTGTACTGAAACTTTAACTTGGGACCTTGCACTTGCCAGGAAGGAGCTTATGCTGACGAGCTATCTCCCTGGCCCATTAGGAAACTTTTAAATGTGAATTTTTATTAAATCTTAACAGATGACAGAATTTTCTTTTATATAGGATATGACTCGAGAATGTTATTCATGTTTGTATCTTGTCCTAGGTATCATCTTATCCTTACAAATAAGGTGACAGGAACTCATCTCATTTCCTACTTGAGGAAACCTAAAGCCTATTGCTTGAAGCCCTGCTTCTTATTGCCCCACGTTCAGCTCTGTTAATGCATCCAGCTGTGTGTATTTACTCTCACCCAAGGAATGAGCTTTGAAAAATGGCCTCTGAGTGGAGAGTTCATCAGTTTGCAATATTCCTACCCTACTGAAAGTCCCGCATCCTACACAGGCCTCAGGTCACACTCGTGCAACACATACACCATTTATCACGTCTACCTGCCATGTGATTTTATCTGTCAGTGGGTATGCAAGTAAGACATCCCACTAGAGTCAGTGACTTGATCTTCAACAAGCCTCGCCACTGAAGCAGGGCCAGAGGTATTTAATCTGCCAGAGTGCAAGCTCTGATGCCCATCTACTGTCTAGTGTAGCTTTTGTTTACCTGTTGGGAAGGGGTTGAACCCAGGGCCTTGTGCATGCTAAGCGGGCACTCAACCACCGAGCTACATCCCTGGCCCATTACTGTGGCTTTAATCAAAGAAAGATTACTTTCCATGTGCAAAAAGAAAAGACGGATACATAGTGTGCGGAGCCCTCAAGATCTGAGAAGTTACTTTTCTAACTAGGGCTTTATGACAGTATTTTAATTCATTGTCCCACCTGAGATAGTAGGACTAGGTGGGTGCCCTGTGTTATAATAGAAAAACTGAGGCTGGGAGAAGCTAAAATGCCACTACTGGTTAAAAAGATTCCCTGGTACTATGTCTCATGATTCAAATTGGACTTCTTTCAGGTCACTGTCAAAAAGCTGTCACGTCACATGCAGTGTGTTTTCACTACATTGTTTGATATTCAAGCTTAACTCTTCCCCCCAGACTAATCTTGGGCTATAATCAAATTGTGAGAGAAAAGAATCCTATTAGTATTATAAAAACAATGTTTTCTGAGATATCTCCAAAACCGAGCAAGAATTACTTTATGAAATCCGGAGGCTATTTTTCTTTACAAATATTTTACAAGACAAACTTGTACCTTTCTAGAAAAGCACATCTGTTGTAAATTACTCCCTTACTGAAAGAGAGAGAATCCCATTCCTTCTCCCATCTGAGCTTAAAAGAGATTTGTTGACATATTCTAAGGCCGACACAGACAAAACAGTACGGGAAAGAGGAGGCGGTCAGCAGGACCAGGGATCAGCTTTGCTTAAACTAATTCCACATGCCCCGTCAACCATTAGCTGTTTTTTATTTCCTGCCCTAAAGAGCTGCAGTGAAAATAATCTCGGGTGGGGAAAAGCTGCACCCCCAACAAGATGCTGTGTTTGCACATAGAACATATGAGCCACCTTCAGCAAACCAAGGTCTTCAATAATCCATTTTTCAAACACTACTGGTATTTCCTTTCTAAACAAAGATGGACTGGGGCTGGAATCACTTTCATCATTTGTATGGTTACAACTGCCAAGTTTCTGGAAATAATTGCCATTTAAATACTGGATACTATTTTTTATATGAAGCCAACAACAGTTTTATTGCTATTTAATTTCCACGATTTGTTTGTATCCTGTAAGTTTTCAGGGTTCTGAGAACATGAAGTTTAGGGGGAGGGAAAAGTCTTAAGAACAAATCATGGAAAATGCAACATTGAAGTTATGTTAATGGCCCAACTTGAATCCACCTAACGCGGGAAATTAACATTAGGAAAAAAATGATTTGCTCCACCGTTTTGGGCTTTTCTTTCTCAGTCTTCCTATAAGCAGCAACACAATAAAATCACCCACCAGTTTCAGACCTTGGTATGATGTGGAAAATCAGGAGCAGGGCTGAGAACTCAATTGTCCTGCACAAGAAGAAAACAGGGTCCTACAAGGAGATTGGAAAAAGCAGAGGTGATGTCCATATAGATAATGTGTGTGGAAGATCTGCAGGAATGAAGCCAATAGGTCCTCCTCTATTGATGCCATATGGAGCACATACCTGAAAAACCGACTGAGTGCTCTATGGGATGCTGCTGATATATGGGGAAGACCTGCCTCCCAAACCCTTCCTTACTGTGGACTAAATCATTAACACAGGCTCACTCTGAGATCAACATGGACGGAAACACCAAAGGCCCTTGTGTCTTGCACTCAGTTATGGGCATGATGGTCTGTCCTTCGATTAATTTTGGAGTGGCTCAGGGTTAGAGAATGAAAAAGGGCCAAGACAATGATGGTAATCAATTTGAAGAAGTATCTTCAATTTTCATACTAGGAAAGGCTACTGGTTTAATGGGACAAAGCAAGCCCTTTATTACTTGTAGTTTATGGACCTGCTTTATAAATCTTTGTATCTAAAATGAAGGTAGAATGGACATGGGTTGAAGTGACCATGAGTCTCTTTAGGCTTGTACTTATCAGCAATATGGATGCCTTAAGCTTGAATCCAGTCCTCGTTTTACAAACTATGAGTCTAGGATGAATTATTTAACCTCTGTTTCCCCACAGGAAGATTAACATAATGTCTACCTCAGAGTGTTAACAATTAAATCATGTGTATAAAGACATTAGCATGTTAGTAAATATGATGTAAATATTAATTTCCTCCCTCCCACTAATGATTTTTCTTCCCAGAGAGTACCATTTTTCTTTTTCTAATTTCTCCAGCTCTTTCTTTTCCCTGGAATTTGTGTTTAGGACTCTGGCTATCAGGCTGGGGAGCTAGCTGAGTGGAATAAGTGCTTCTCTGGCAAGCACAAGGGCCTGAGTTCAATCCCCAGTTCCACCAAATAAATAAATAAATAAATAAATACCCTGGCTATCATGTGCTTAATTCATACCACCTTCCTATTTGATCAGTTTGGTTTGGCCAAAGCTTTTAGTCATTGATACAATAAGTGGTTATTGGATATTAACCACAAAGCCACAACAGGCTCTAAGAAAAAACATCAGAAAAGGAAAGGTACAATGAAAAGACTGGATACGGGTATATATGCGGGCACAAGAGTGTGGCGAACTTGGGCAATACAGTAAGCCACTGCCAGAAGGGGGTGAAGTTATGGGAGTGGCAATGCTAGACCGTATGTACAAACCATTGCACCATGAGGGCTGGACAGTGTTTGAGATTATGGAGGGATCCTTCTGCCAGGACCTGAAACTCCAAGAAGACCTAGGTACCTGCTTACTGTCCAGAAATTCCCACCAGGAACAAGAGAGATATAGGAGAGGATGGACCTGCCTTTTCCTTCTTCCCTCCTTCCATCTCTTTCTAATCTTCCACTATCTCTCATTGACCAAATCCCTCCCAATAATGTGGTTTGTAGGAGCAGGATGGGGGCAGTGACCAACTTGGAAGCAAGCAGGCAATGACCAGTGCAAGACTCAAATTTCTGGAGGGATCAAAGAGGAGCTCAGAGGAAGAGGAACTGGAACACACCCATGCCAAGGCTGCCTGAGAAAACAGGAAAAAGGAGCACAGCAGCTGGGTGAAGCGGAGAGTGCGTGGGAGGATGTCAGAGAGGTAGGACCAGTTAGCCAGAGACAACTGGGAATATTCCTCTGAGGGTGAGGGGAAGCCACTGAGTTCTTCAACAGGGGAGCAAGGCAATGTGAGACCTAATTGACATTTTAGAAGACCACTGAGAGGGAAAGCAGGAGACTGTTACAGTAGTCTGCAAAGGGATGAAAGCTTAGACAAGGGTGGGCATTCTGAATGTAAAAAATGTGTTATTAGACTGGGCCTTGAAAGTGGGAAAATGACAAATCTAGGAATCACCTACACTTATCGCTTGAGGAGCTAGGTCAGCGAGACTGGATTGAATGAGTTCAGGAGGTATAGAAGCCTTAAGAGACTCTCAGGAAAAGGGCAGAGGAGGAGTTGTATTTGGGACACAACAGAGTTGTTGAGCAGATTAACAGGAACCAGTGAAGGAGACTGGAAAAAGACTGAGGCAGAAGAGAAGTTAGGACACACCATTGAAATAAAAACAAAAGGAGGGCATGTCTCAAAAAAGAGGGCAGCAGCCGCTCTGAAATTCTACGGAGAATTTAGGCAACACAAATGTGAGCGCCCATGGACAAAGCAAATGGATTTCTGTGACCCCGGCAAGAGCCACTTCCATTCCATGGTGGGATGGAAGCTCAGAGAGAATAGGCAAAGGTGTCGTTGAAACTGGCAACACTGTAGCTATCTCTCAGTAAGCATTGCTGTGAAGGCTTGCTAAAAAATAGGGACAAATCAGGATAGTACGTGTGGACTACAGAGGGTTTTATTTTTAAGGATAATATTAGATGTTTATAACTCCCTGATCTGGATTTTAACAAAATGCTGAGGCAATTCATATACATGGTGACGTTTGCATGAGGCTAACCCAAAAAAGGACCATCAAAAGGAAGGCCAGCCAGTACTGTCCCACCAGATTTCTGAGAAGCTTTGCATGCCAGTCTCTTCCACTGTTTTAATAAAAGTTTTATACAGATTTTTCAATCCAGTCTTTAACACATGAAAGGTTTAAGAAGACATCTGACAATGTATCATTAAAAAGTCTAAGTAAGAGTTGTGTCCAATAGCCAATGATTTGCTCCTATATGGAAAACGAACAAACACAAATCCTTCTCTTGCCCGAAGGTTACTTACCTCACTCTAGCTCTCTCAACTTTCTCACCGATTTCTCCTTCCTGCTTTTGGTTCTTTTGATTTCCACAAGGAATAAAGATGGTTCTTGGCCAAGTAACTGGATAAATCATCTAGCATAACAGGCCTTCTATGGCCTGAACTTTTTTCATTGGCTGTACTGTCAATCTGGGAATGTATCTGTTGTAGTTTCAGGTAACTTTTGGAATCATTCCTGTCAATTTGGTCTGAAAGTGGGGGAAAAAGTTACCATGGTTCCACCACTGGCTGCTCTATGTTTAATAAAGCACGTCCTTGTTATGGTCCTTTAAATAAATAAACCTCCTTCTAGTGCATGTGCCGATTAGCACTCTTACATCAGGCTTGCTTGTGTGGGAGATTCTAGCATTAAATATGGATGAGTCATCTTCTATACAGATGGAGAATTTCAGGGACAGAGAAGGTGGTGGGGATACAAGAGGGTGAGCCAGACCATGCCTTATAGATGGTGCAGCTCAGTGGACAGCTCCTAAGAGGTCCCCAGCAGTTCTCTGTAACTTGTATTCTACCCCTCTGGCGATGCTTCTCTTCCCTGATAACCCTTGCTGCCAGATGTTTCCAAAGGGAATTTGAAATAGATAGGTCACTATTTGGAAGCATCTGTATGTATTTTTTTTTTTAAATCACAAGTAGTTTGACTTCTGATTCACTGCTAATGTTAGCGAGTCTAGCCAAAGAAACAAACACCAATTGCAGAACAACATGACCAACAAAATCAAGTACCTGTGTTAAAAATGTAAAAAAGTCTTCAAATGGAAGGCACTGGAAAGAGAATCATTGCACGAAGGGTGATCTTATACCCAGTTCTTTAGAGTGTGTATTCCAGGAGACAAAGAAAAATATCCACATGGTACTTTCTCGTAGAGCTAAGTAGACCACCATATACTTGGAGCAAGTTAGTACTGTTTTGAGTCTAACATGATAGATTAATCATCACAAACGAGTAAAATGCTTAGCTCATTGCCTAGATAACAATAATTTCCAAAAATCCTATTTATCATCATTTTGTTATTGTTATTATTTCTTGTTGTAATTATCATTTAGTGCTGGAAGGTGAAATTACAACAAATAGTGACTCTTCCTATCTGGTTTTTGACGTGTCTATGTTATCAGAGATGCACAAACATTGAAATGCGTCTGTTTGTGAGTGCTCGTTGATTGTAAGCACGAAAGTTGCAACAATCTGCTCTTCCTCAAACACACTGTGCAGAGTTGATAGAAATTATTTTGAACCTTCTGGTTTGTGTGACTTTTTGGCACCTCCACCAGTATTATGAATTAGATATTTTATTGGAGCCAAACTGCTGCTATGCAGAAATATAAATAGACATAGCATTCTCCAGCTAGATAGATAGCTGGGGGAAACAGAAATAGTGTTGTAAGTTAACACTAACATTTTTATTATTTGCTTTATTAATCCAAATTTCAAAATTGTCCTTCCAAATTGTGTCTTTCTTTTTCCTGCTTTGAATCATCTAAATATTTTTCTTTAGCCAATGGGCATTTATTCTTTTAAATGAGCAGTGATGATGGGCAATGAAAATGTAAAAACAGTGCTACCAGGTAATGTCAGTCCTCTAAGGCCACTTGGTAGAAGGACACCCAGTGGCAAATGTCCCTGTGAGTTTCATCAGTATGGTAGAGTGGACACACTTGAACATAATTTTGAAGACATGTTAAAGATCTATCATTATAGTAAAGAAAGAACTTGACAGCAATCAGTGTTCTTTAATACTGCTGATTGCAATGATTTATTCTGCCAGGATAAAATGCTCATCTATCTAAAGATTTATGCATTTCTCCTTTGTATACTATTAGCTTCAGATATTTAACAGTAGTTGCTTTAAAATTAATCAAAAAATTAATTCAATCATTTAGGTACTGTAAATATGTACCAATAAATTAAAAATAATCTAAAACATTTCTAAGAAGAGAACAGGAAAAACATAATCAAAGTGTGCCAATGTGATGCTACAGATTAAGTGTCGGTACCGCCTCAGCTCACAAAAAGCAATGTACATATTGAAATCTGATGTGCAACATGGTGATATTGGGAGGTGGGGCCTTTGGGTGGGGCTTAGGTCATGCAAGTGAAGCCCTTATGAGTAGGATTAGCGCCCTAGAGTAGGAGAGCTCGCCCACCCCATTCTGCTCTGCAAGAACACAGCAAAAGGAACCGCCTATGAGCCTGCATGTTGGGCTTCCCAGCCTCCAGAACCATCAGAAACCAATTTCCATTTATTATAGAAGCTTGAGCTCACTAAGACATTTAAAAAATTAAGTGAAATCACTCAGGTATGGCTTATGAAATAATTCTATGTATCAAAATTTTATACATATAATATTTAAAGATGAATTTGCCATAATTACTCATCAAGCAATGTTGTCTATTTCAAATGCGACAGGATTTGATCATGCTCATGTGCTTCTTTCTTTCAGTTAGCTACTTTGTTTGAGAGGGTGCTCAGAGTTATTTGGAATGGACTGGAAAATCGCTTTGTGGAATGAGTAGTTTAAAAAAAGTTTAATGCAGTGGAAGTCAGCAAGGAAGAACAGAAAGTGCTCTATCAAAAGCCCTGCTTCATCTTATTTCTAGAAATTATGAGTGCTAAGAAATATCTCAGGGCTGGAAAATGGACATCAAAAGATCTGACTTTTGGCAAACCTCCGGAAACATAGTAGAGTGAGAGGTTCTTCTGAGTCCTTATGCGTAGTTATGCGACCCTTGGAGTGCCTTCCTTTAGAACAAAACTCGATGCCACACAGCGACAGGTCTGAATCAGCACAGTACGGACACCAGTCATCCGTGTGCTAGCACGGAGCAATACTCCCTACCTCAGTAAAGACCCTAAAGGGGTATTAATATGCTCGAGTAAAATGTTCAAGTGAAAAATAAACCCTCTTTCCATTCTATGCCAAGTTGTTCTTCCTTCAGTATGGATGTGGGTGAAGGAGAAACAGGACAGAGCTATCGCCCTGAGAGCCGTTATATTCCATGCAGATACCCTCCCCCCCACTCGGGGCAGGCTGCGTCTGCACAAGTAACCTTGCAAAGACCGCCTATGAACGCCACCTTTCACAGACGGAGAAAAAGAATCTTCGGGGGAGATGGCTCAGTAGAATAAGTGCTTGCCTGGCAAGTGCAAGGGCCTGAGTTCAGTCTCCAGTTCCACAAAAAAAAAAA
>NDGM011093610.1:0-22827 GCA_002564305.1 Octomys mimax
GTGCTTTGCTAAGCTTGTTCTAAGTAGGTGCTTTAGACCACTGAGCCATCCCACCAGCCCCTATTATTATATTTTTGTTGTTGATTCAGGAATAATAACTTACCGATAGTCATGAAATTACACCATAAATGTGGAAACATGTTTTAATAGGTCTTCTATTGTTTGAAAAATGAATCACGAAGAATATTTTAGATTTCTTTAGTTAAACAGAGTTTAAAACAAGATAGCACTTGAGCCTGTAAGACTTATCATTAGATATTAAAAAGTATAAGACCTAATCCAAAAATGGGCATCTGAGATGAATATACACTTCTCAGATGAAGAAATACCAATGGTAAAGAAATGTATGAAAATATGTTCAACATCTTTGGTCATTTGAGAAATGCAAGTTAAAACAACACTGAAATTCCATCTCACCCTGGAAAAAATGGCTGTCATAAATGAATCAACTAATAGCAACTGCTGACAGGGCAGTGGAGAAAAGGAGTCCTTCTCCACTGTTGGTGGAAGTGCAGAGTGTAGACTGGTACAACTACTGTGGAAATCACCATGGAGATTTGTTAAAAGCCTAGGATTAGAGGTCCAGTTGAACTTTCTGGGTATTTTTCTAGAGAAATTGAAAGCATCATACCATAGTGATACATATGCACCCATGTTTTTAGCAGCACAATTTCTCATAACTAAATCTTGGAAACAACCCAAATGTCCATCAACTGAAGAATGGATAAAAAAGGTGTGGTATTTTTATACAATGGAGTATGACTCAGCTATAAAGAGAGATAAATTCAAGGCTTTTACACAGTAAATGGATGCAACCAGAGACCATATTCATAAATGAAATACCAGCATGTATAAGCATATTATTGTCTTCATAGTGTAATAACCTTAAAGAGTAAATAAAATTTGAAAGTCACAATAGATAGTGTGAAAAGAAAAGAAACTGGTCAAAAGAAAGGAACAACTGGGATGAGGGAAGGGAGAAAAAAAAAGAAGGAAAAAGATATATATATATATATATATATATATATATATATGATATCTTAGATAATTATACTGCTGATTTCTGCTGGTCTATTGAAAGGAATAGTTAATTCTCTTTCCTTTTTAACTTTTTTGTTTTTTGATCTGTTTTTCATGCTTATATCTGGCAATACGAACAACTAATTTAAAGGCAGTGATAAGCAATATAACAACCATTGTTGAATCCCTACTATTTTGTTAAGTAAAATTCTTTATTGTTTCAAATTTTTTAAAACATTTTTATCCTCTTTAAAAAATAAAAATATTTTCTAGAGGAAGTTATGTTTGTTACATTAGTAATTAAAATTCATATCTTGTTTTAAATTAAAAAATATTTTCTTTCTTTATTTATTTGGTTCAGGATCTCACTGCGCAGCTCAGACTTATAGTGAGCCTGCTGGCTCCACCTCCCCAGTGCTGGGTTTACAAGCAAGTGCCACCACACCTGGTTTCCATGGTCCTTGTGGCACACCTGGGGTTCCAGGGCCAGCACGGCATGCAGTACTGGGGACTGAACTATGCCCTTGCACTTGCCAGATAGGTACTTAGACTGCCGAGCTATCTTCCCATTTCTCTTATCTTGTTTTAAATGTAACTTATTTTTGAATGATTATTTAGATTTCAGAGCTCCTTCTTTGCATAGCTAAGTAACATAAGTGCCTGCTATTTTCTGTTGCATTTTAGAACAAAAGAAAATTTAAATTTAAATTTGAAGTCAAATCTTGACTTTTCTCTGAAAGTCGGTTTTGTTTTCTATTCCAACACTTAAGAAAGCTGCTTACATTTGCCTAAGACAAAAGCTACAAGTTATGAGTTAGAGTTCATTACTTCTGGTTTTTCTTGTAGTAGATACATTTAGGAAAATAGTTATAACTGAAAATAACTCTTTTATTCTACAAAATAAAATGGCACTATTTTGACAAAACAAGTTATACATGATGATGCACATGATTTGCTGGTTATATTGATAGAATTTTAAATCTTTTATAGTCATGTATAGGATTACAATTTTAAACTGTGGTCAAACATAAGCAGTAGTTCTTGCTAAAAGTTTTCATGTATTTCATGTAAAATATAATAGGAGAAACATTTATGAGTACCATAAGATTGGAAGCTATATCTAAATGAAAACTATGTGACAGTTCACCAATATTTAAGGCTTACTTTGGTTGATGCAAGAGTAGAGAGTTTAGCAGCTATTTATCATAACCTTGTGTGCGGTTAGTTCCCAGGCACATTTTTGTAGAGTAGAATGGTATTTTACATGGACCACAGCTTTAGTTTAAGATATTAAGTAAATGGAGATGCCAAGGAAGGATTTCTTTTTGTTATCCAGGCTCCTGTATGCTCTCTGTCTCTCTCTGTCTCTCTCTGTTTCTGTCTGTCTGTCTGTCTCTCTCTCTCCCCCTCTCTGTCTCTCTTTCTCCCTCCCTCCCTTCCTCCCTCCCTCCCTCCTTCTCTTTCTCTTTTTTTCTCTCTCCCTCCCTCCCTCCCTCTCTCAGTTGTTGCTTTTTACATTCTTTGAAAAGTAGCCACTCATACCTTGTATGGGTTGGTTTTTAATCCACACTTCTATAAGCCACGTCTGGGCTCCTACACCAGATGCAGGTGTCCCCTTGTGCTGTCAGCCAGGAATGATTAATGAGGATTTGCCCCCACTGAAAGCAGTCTTGGAGCATTGTTCAGGGCATCTGTGGAACTGTCGGGGGAGACAAGGACACAAGTGAACAACCAATTATTTGGCCATCACTGAGGCAGCATGAAAAAGACATCAAATTGGACAGAGAAGCAATGCTATTGTTTGGGGATCAAATATTATTTTTAAGTGTTAATAGTAATAAAGGACTTTTAACTTGTTTTAAAAGAATTTCAGTTAGGTTGAGTCTTGTATTCTGAAGTAGTTTTTGTTTTTCATTTTAAGCTATCTGAATTCTTGGAAAGTAGTATAAAAGGAATATAACACCACAAAATTTATCAAATGTCTATTGTATAAAGATACCTCCTTTTGCTGTGCTAACATGAGAAAACAAGGTTTAAATTTGCATCTGGAAAGAGCATCATCCGTGCAGAGTTTCTAATTGCTGGTTATAGTCTACAGGGACACGGGGTTTTATAAGTAATAAGAGGACCAGAGATGCTGCTCTGGAATTCTGAGGCATAAAATGAAAAAGGAAATCATAAACCAAGTCTAGGAAACATTCCAAAGTCTATGTCCAGTATTTATATGACAAATACACTTAAGATTTTTGAGTAGTGGAAGTTCTTTCAGATTGATTCATTCTTATACTAGGACTAATTTAAATTAAAAAATTAAAAGGCTGGAAAAGGTAGAATATTTTGAGCACAATTCAAATGTGGATTAAGAAATCTTTTCTTTTTGAAAGGATTGCTTTTGCCCTGTCCTCTTAAGCCTGCAGTTTATAAAGTATTAAAAAGTAAAAGCTAAGTCCTGAAATCACTAAGAACTCCAAGGAGTAGATAATACTTTAATAAAAAGTAACAGTAACAACTTTAACAAATGTGTTTTATATAACGATAGTAAGAACTGTCTAGTTAACTTTTTAAAACATCTTTTGGGGTATTTTTTTTCCTGACTGAAAAGAAAGCTACAGAGTAATTTGAAATCATATCAAGATTAAACCAGGTCAAAGGAATATACATTAAACAAATGTCTGAAAAAAGACTGGTTTTATAAATGATTCTGAGAGAATACACTGCTTCATTGTACTTAAATAATTTTGTCTTGTACTTGCAGTTGTCTAGTTGCTTGATCATTTATATTTTATTCGGTCAATTCTAGAATTATGTAATTTTCTGCATTTCTCGTACCAGTTTAAATTTATCTTATTTTTCAACTATAAGACTGAAAATGCATGCTATAGTTCATATTCAAAAATTGGCCAGGTAGATAGGTGTATTTCTATATGAATGCAAGCAAGGGCCTATACCCAAATCAGGTGAGCCCTTGGAGCTTATTTTGACTACCAGTTTTGGACATGATGTAGGCTCAATAGACAAATCCAAACCTAAGTGGACAATAATACTGGCTCATTTCAATGCCACAAAAGCAGCAGTTTCAAACTGTTTCCCATTTACTACTCACATTAAAACTGTCTCAGTAACATAAAATAACTCAATTATTTCTTTATTAGTAGCCCTATGTTGAAGTGTGTTATCAGATTTTCTGAATTTTTGAATTGTAATGGTTCAAAAACATTGAATTCAGTTTGAGGCTGTTGGCAAATTATGTAATTTCTACAAATGGAATATTGTGTGATTTTTCTCATGCAGATTTTAATGAAGATTTTGAATCTTTTAAAATAATACTGCTTGCAAGAGCAAACCATTTGTTGTTATGTAGACAGTCTTGGAGATTTCATTTCATCTCTTTCCTATTTTTTTTAAAGTCACTCATCTTCTTGATGATCTCTGCTGCTTATTGTTAGTTATTTCTATCATTTTTTCCATGATGTTTGGCCAAGACAGATTCTCAGGGAAGACTGCTCCTGGTGGCCATACCATTTATGAATCACTGGTATGATGATTGTGGGCTATGGTGCTCCAAGCATTTGGTTATTAAGAATTTCCTAGAATGTTTTCCTAGGATGTTTCATATAACCTAGAATTTCATATTTCTTAAGAATATGATTAGCAAAGCAATTGCTAAAGTTGAGTCACATTTCTTATTTTTTTATCTACAATATCCAATCTGAGATTAACTTGGTGTGCCATTTTTTTTTATCGTAAGAGACCCCTTATAGTACTCTCACTGTTCTAAGGTTTGCCAGTCAGTCTCAATGTCTGACTGCTTCAGTTCCTTTCTTATATACTGATGTTCAACTATACTGAATCAAGCTTTCCGGAGTTATTCTCTTCATTTAGAAAAAAGAAAGGTGACAATAACTACTGAAATATGTATTCGATGACAATCTTGGCTTGGGAGATCAAGAAGTTTCTGTTTTAAGGGATTCCAATTAAATTTCTAATTTTAAGTCCTAGAAATGATGTGAAAATGTGACTTTGCAATATTGTTCAGGCTGGGAGAATCATTCAAGGAAACTGCCATATCATTATTTCTCTTCACAGATGGAAGGCATTTACGGCTGTGAGACAAAATATACCATACCCAGTTACATTTTAATTTTGCATAAGCAATGAATTCATTTTAGTATAAGTAGATCCCAAATATTGCAAGGGATATACTTATACAAGAATGGATTGATTATCTAAAACTACAATTTAACTTAGTATACTATTCTTTGGTAAGATAAATATTGAGCCCTAAATAAAAACAAAACATTTAGAACTCAGTGAATATACCCTGGATAATAATCTAGAGATCTGGTCATCCAGGCTTTGTTCCAAAATTTCATGCAACAGTGAGCCAAGTTTTTTTTTTCTTTTTCTTTTTCTGCATTGGTAGTATGCTTCCAACTATTTTACTGCAAAGATAATTTTAACTTAAGCAAATTTACCTTAAACATTTAGAAATTTTTGACAGCAAGTCACATACAAGTAAAAGCTGATAGAGTGATAACTCCAAAGATCCTGTTAAAGGTCTTTTGAAACTGTCAAATTCAGCCTCCTTGAGTTGAGAGAGACACTGACTTGCCATACTGTGAGAAAATTAATGGAATGTTTTCCATCGTTTATAATGAACTGCATGAGTAAGGAAATAACTTTGCTCTTGATAGAAAATTGAAATTCCTTATAGACAGCAAAAGTAAAAAATGTTCTAGAAGGTCACAGGGTGACAGGGCACAGGTATTTAAATGACAACTGTCTAATTCAAATGTGTGCAAGACTCATATTAGGTAAGAAACATGTGATTTCAAGCTTAACAACTAGCATTGTTAGAAGAGTTATTAGAGGCTGAGTGAGCAGCTTTGCCTTAATTACTTTTTTCCAAAAGCTTTTCATTGCTTTTAAAACTGATGATATAGATGTTGCTGGAGTTTTGTGGTATACTATCTTTTAAATGAAAAAGTAAAATTCAATCAAAAATTATGTTCTCAGAAGTTTTCATAGTAAATATAATTTATTTAGACTTTTGCCTGGTTATCATATTGAGTAATGGTTAAGCTGAAATATTGAGAGCAACAATGTGATTGTAGAAAATTGGGTTATAGCTAAAGTGGAAATGAAATATTGCTAAAGTAGAAATGAAATAAACATAAATGAGGAATTGATCAATTTTTAAGCATAGTTAACAAATGACATTAGGTTATTCTTTCTTAATATATAAAACTTGCGTGCATGTCTTAATAATAATAAATAATAATAAATTATTATTTTGTAGGCAATCTAATATAGCTGTCTTCTTCAGTGCCACCAAAGAAATAGAAATACTGAAATAATATTTTTAGACTCCAAGTTTTAGTTTGGTTTTATTGCATGTAGTAGACACACAAAAAACTTTTAAATTAATTGCATGCATTTTTCTCTTTGTCTCTAGCTATAAGAATTAGAAAAAATTACCCCTTTGAGTAGGAGCATACAAATTAAGGAGGATATTTTAAAAAGAGGTGTGTCCCTGATGGGTACAGGCAGCTTCAGGGAGCAAGGCTCTGAGAGAAAAATGTGGACTGGCTTACACTTCTCTTGCATAATACTAACAGGATGCTATTAGTGGAGGGTACAAATGCCCACCATATTCTGCAGGCCTGCTCCAGCAGATCTATTTGCTTTCTAGGTTTCTTGTGACCTAAATCCCCTTTGCCACCTGCATAAACAAGGCTTTCTCCTCTGTCTCATGTTTTCAGTGCATTTTGTGATTCAATGTAATAGACTGAATTCATTAATCTGGAGAAACACTTTGTAGTTTGATACTGAAAGAAAGGTGCACAAACATTTTTTAAGCCCAAAAAAGTAAGTAAATATACTGGCAAGACATTTGAGAGGGAAACACCTATTCGTGGCTCTTACTATTGCTATAACATGGAATAGAGTTAGTTGTTGACAATCTCATCTGAGGAATCAGAATTGTCATATCAGTCTTGCATGCTGAGTGAAGATGAACTTGATGCAACACTATGGATGTGTAAACTCCTCAGGCTAATAAGTAACAATATAAAGTATTATAATTTTTGTAAGTTGAGTGTGTTTGGCTTGGAAAATAAACAGCGCTTTCAAATCTGTTTCTTTATTACTTACACAGTATTCTATATACTTTTATCTCTCTTAATGTTCAAACTAATTTTGTGAGGAAAATCAAGCATTGTAAATGCAAAAAATTTTACATGTCTGTTGTGTTTCAAAATATAGGAAATATGAGCTTGTCATCTAACATAGAGAAGAAAATAAATTCTAATGCCAATTTAAATTGTAAGAATTTATTTCACCAAAAATTATTTTCCTATAATATGAATAAATTTATGAAATGAAAGAACAGTTTATGTTTAGGCATCCCAAAGAAACATAAGTTTAAAGCACAAAAATAAGATATGATAGTACTTTACTTCAATATAATTTTATTGGCCCTTTCCTGTCTTGTTTTGAATCAGAGCTACTGTGGGGTAGGAGCACAGAATTGAATTATAAATTAAATTAAATGGATTCATTGTCATCTTGTAGATGAAAAGTTTTAGTTGGTTGAAGGTCTTCATTTTGCAAAAACAAAACAAACACACACATACCCCAAAAACCATAAGTTTTCTTTTGTTTTTAAATAAGCATTAGCAACTTACAACAGATTAAATAGACATTACCATAAAGGTAATTATAATTAGTAGAGTTTTCATCATAAACAATTTTTGAAAATATTTTTCATTGATTCAATTGTGCTGAAATGTAACAGACATTAGCAACTTGAGAGTTATTAATACAAACTTAAAACTAAGATTTCACTGGAAGAATGTAACTGGTCTTAAGATTTAGGTATTCATAAAAAAAGGGAGCTGGATGGTTTAAGGACAATAATACAGTAACCTGAAATTTTCTTTAATATAATTTGTTATAATTTTTTCTATTTATTTTTTATATGAAAGCAGTAGTGAAGTCATCAGTGAGTACTCCTAAGCGTCTTCAGAAAATGCATCTTTAATCTGTATTATTATGAAATCTTAAAACAAAATTTTCTAACATGATATTTGCAAACCATATTACATTTTTGAGTGCAAAGTGGCTCAGTACAGAAAGTGATTATAAAACATTGCCTAGGTTGTTCAACATTCCAGGATGCTGAATGTTATGAAAAGTGTTCAGAATATTCTCTCAGCTTTTATATTTCATTATAAACTGTAAGAAAACATTTCTCCAAATGTTGGTGGTTGAGATTCTAGAGTGCAAGATGACATCCATATAATTCTGAAAATCTTTGAAATTTGTGTTCTAACTACTAACACCCATATTCCCCACTATAAATTCTTTAATCTAGAGGCATACTTAAAAAAAGTGAAACTTTTATAGACACATTAAGTAATGGAGCCCCTCCTACTTTTAGTGGGCTTGCTTTAGAGTTTTACTTTTATGTTAACATGTATCAAGGAATTGTCTGAGCTCTCTTGAAATTTTGGTTAAAAAGTATTGTCACTGGTCATGGAGAATCTGAATACTAAACACTGAGATAGGTCACAGTGCTTCAGAGAAAAGAGACCCAGTCATAGGGGTGACTGCTAAGAGAAATGTCTGGCATTTTCTTCATCTTTACTGTGTCTTAGCTCATATCCTCCAGGAGGAGTTCTGAGACCATCAATAGCAAGCCTAGTTCATGAGTCCAGTCTTCCTATTGCGTGGAATTCTCATTATTTCAAGGGCTTTTTAATCAGTAAACAGTGGAAGACAATTACTATATAGATCAGTTTAATTAGTTTATTTGATGCCTAGAGCATGTAAATTTGCAACTAGGTTGTTCCTGTTAGCTATTGAATCATAAATTCATGGCAGTGTTCAGAGCTGAAAAAACTGATGCTCAGTGCTTGCAAACCTACTGGTATAATTCTAATGTGTTAGAAACATTGGTAAAAAGTCCACTTGCATCTTGATGGCTTTTGTCCCTCGTTAACCATAATTTACTTTTCATTAGCACATGCCTATTTTTCCATTAAATGACCTAACTAAGAATACTGAAGTATAGAGCTCCCTAAACATTCATATATTTATTATATTGCATAAAATGTATTTGTTGTACCATTATTATCTCATACAGAAATCTATATCAAGTTATGTATATTATACAATTATCTATATAAAATAATTTGTAAACCATTTTTCAAGAACTTTTTCTAAATTTTATAGTAGTCATAATTAGCAGTTTTAAACTTTGTGTCCAACTTGTTGATCTAGGGTAACATCTCATTTTTATAATCAAAGCCATTTTGTTACCCCCAAAGATGGAGCAAAGAAAACTCACATTTTCTCCTTCTGAGAAAATGCAAATTAGTTTTAAATAAAACAAACAAAAAGGAAACAGAAGGAAACAAAGAAAGGGAACCTTTAAAAGCTTTTGACTGGTTGCTTGAGCATTGTTCCAGGAGTAGACATAGTCACTATTCCCACCATGATTTTTAGAATTTGTGACAAGAGCCATCCACATGCCTTTGTGTGTGACCAGTGGCATATTTGTGAGATGACCAGCAGGGGCTGGGACTCTGTCTAGGGGCAGTTTTCTTTTTGTGAAGTTAATGGTCACATATGGGGAATGAACAAGCTTTACCATTAATTTGGACTCCTCCCTCTTCCCTGGCCATAGATTTGAAAAATTGCTATTGAGACTAGAGTCAGTGTTTACTTCTGTAGTGTGCCTTTTTTCTGTACATAGTACATTGCCAGTAATTGAAAGCGCCAGGCATATTTAAGGTGATACTAGACATTGAAGCCCATGCTGATGATCTTAACATTTTTCTCCTTACTCCACCCCACCTCTAACTTCTTATATTTGGTACCCTTACTGACCTGACTGATGTTGAACAATATGAAAATCATTTGCTTGAGACATACTTTTTTATAGTAGAAAAAAATGTAGTTAACCCACTTATGTCAAAGTTGACAATTTATGGAATTTGTGTCTATTACCTAGAAAAATTCAAAGAGAAGAATGTGAAGAGAATACTGTGTTCCATTGTTATGTGTCATTCAAAAAGTGGAACACTAGGCATAAAATGATTAATCCAATAGCTTTCAAAAATGGTGGGAAAGCCATACTGATTCTGAAGCCTTCCTGAAAACTCTGTTTCTACTGTATCTGCTTTCTTCTCTTTGACTCCTAGTTTCAAGGGAAAATGAAATTATTTTACATAGTAGTCTTGATAATTTAGAAAACATAATAATGTAAAAGCACTGAAAACTTTTGCTCACAATGTGAATTGGGGCTTTCAAGTTCAACTCTTTAGACCAGATTTGTACAAAGCTGACTTTTAAAAATTGTTTTCTAACTGATGATATCTATGCACAATGTAATGTCTCCCTTCGATTAACTTTCATCCTATTGAAGCTAGTATTTGCCAAAAATGCTATTTAGATGTCATTGTAATTAAGAGTAAAATATAGGGTAATTTGTTGCAATATTTAAGGTGATTAAAGTTAGGTAAAATTACCCCATATTGTCAGCAAATATGAGGTAAAATATTAGGTATGTTCCCTAGAATATTAAGAATATCTGCCTAATTTCATTTTGAAATAGGAGAACCACGTTCTTATATACTATTAGGCTTGCAAGGGATCGATGCTGTCAATGTCAGGAGGCCTGATGCCTTCCTCTACCATCTTTATACATTTGGAAATTATTTATCTATGAATCTTTAGGCCAATAATTAGAAATAACTAATGTAGCAAACATGCATGTAGTACTTACCATGTGCCATATATCAGCTTCAAAACTTTATATGTATGACTTCATTTTTTTCATAGTAATGTTATCAGTTAGATACTTTTTCCAAGTTATAAAATGCAGAATCAAACTTAATGGCAAGGCTATGTAGTTAGTAAATAGAAAACCTAGTCTCTCTGACCATAAAACCCCTCTTCCCATCTGCTCTGTACCATGGCCTGACTTCTTTGTTTCGTAAGATTTTTGAAAATCTGGTTTTAGTTTTTTTATTCTTATAATAATATTATGGACTTTTTAGGATTGTAGTAGTACGTTTACTTGTCAGGTAGGAAATTTGGATTATATATTTCTTTAAATCTAAAACAAAAGAGGTATTTTATAAACCTCACACATTTAATATTCTATAAATACATAATTTTAAGTATTAGAGAATTTCAAGAAAGCAAGATTTTCTTTGAGAGAACATTTGAGATATCTGGGCAACCTGTAATGGGGCACAGTTAAAGGAGGAGGAAAACCAGGTTTGCAAAGAAACAATGACAGGACTGAAAAAGGTAGCAGTGCTATATGAATCCAAGGGATTAAAACTTTCTAGTTGAACATATCCATAAAAATTAATGAAATTATTTTCTTTTTCTCATCCTGTCCATGACAACAAAATAAAATCCTGAGTCCTTTCACAGACATTCAAGTTGCAGTGTCTCTTGACATACAGAGTTAATAGCTTGTGCTGAGAAACAGGCTGCCATGATCACGTGTGGTTTGTAGAATCACGAGTATATTTGGTCTAGTCACTTTCTAAATTAAATCTGTCTGTTCTGGATACCAGAAAGTAGGTTATCATTGATAATCAATTATCATAGCATTCAAGTGATATTCCAGGGTAGCCTTGGCTTTTCAATCTACAATAAATAACAAAATTGTAGAAAATATTATCATTACTAACAAAGGGGATCACCCTGTCCCTTGGATATCTGTAGTGCTTCCATTATCATTATAGGAATGTGTTGAGAGAAGCTGTTGGCATGCTGGAAGAATACTACTTTAATAATAATCCCTGCATAAAGGACCAAGAAAGACGATATGGCAGGAAACTAATGAATTCTGGATTTTCTCCATGCTTACCATGTCTATGAGAAAAAAATAAATACCAAATATTAAATTATAATGTCTAAAGATAAAAAGTGAAATCTGTAATGTTAAAATGAACTTGAATTGTGTAAATGTTAAGTTTTTTTTTTCATTTAAAGTGTCCTTTTTATTTATATTCAAAACAGATGCATGATTGTAAATACCGGGCAGATGTAATATTCTAAGCACATATTTTAGGGACTTCCTCCCTTTTCCAAATCGCACTCAAGTGGAACATACACTCATTTCTGTAACAAAAATTCTTTCTACTCTATTGGCAAAATGAATAGCATCAACTAAAAATATTTAAAAATTTAGTCACATCCACATGCTGCAGCCTATAAGGAGCTTTCACGCTTTTGGGCTCGCTTTAGATCTTTAATACCCTTTCCTTTTGTGTCAAGGAGCTCACGAGGCGTAAAGAAGCACTGATAAACCCACTTAGATCCCTTCCTGGGCCGTCACCTCTCGCTGCCAAGCGGCTTTAGGTGGTAACTGATCTGTGACAGGCTGCCAGTCAAACAGAGCAATTCTGAAAGCTGACACAAAAGACTGAACGCTGGAGAATGGATAGGAAAAATAAGAAAAGGACCCAAACTGTATCAGTGCCCCCCACGCCATCGCCATCTCAGGCTGTGCCTCTTCTCTACCACCCCCACCCACTGGCCCACCCCTATCCTCCCTAACCCTTTTTGGTTGATTTCGCACTCTTTCCTCTTCTTATTCTCTTCCCCCTCAACTACCCGCCTCCTACCTCGCCTGGCTCCCTCTCCCAGAGCACAGGCTTTTCTCCCCCCACCCCATCTCTCTGGCTCGCTCCCTCTTAGTCAGGTTCATGGCAGGGGCAGCACAGAGTGAAGAGATAGGGATCAGCAGGCCTTCCAAGCGGGGACTGCCCCAGTGCACTGTTGATAATAGAGGCAGAAGTGAGAGTGACAGTCAGATGGAAACTGACACAGGCCTTCTGTCAATGCCGCAGCTGCCCCTGGGACTGAAGAGGAAGGGGGGGGGGTGGGGTTGAGCTGAAATGTCACTCCTGATAAGTGCACCAGTTTGCTATTTTTCTGTGTAGGTGTTGTGCGGTTCCCCGAATGAGACTATGTGCACCCTCCCACCGCCCCCCCCCCAAAAAAAAACCTCCTTAGCAGTTGTAGTTTCTTTCTGGCTGGCATGAGTGTGTGAGCAGGAGCAGCTTATTTAGTGACATCCTCACTTAATTTCTTCTGGTGCTGTGGAGCCCTGGTGCTGTGATTGTGTTTGACAATTTTTGTTCTCACAGCCTTTTGAGCATTTTAAAGATTGATAAATCTTGTCATAGGAGAAACCCGAACGATGCCTGAATATTTCACATACCTACAGCTGTAGACGATTTCTGTATTTCCCTACATTAAAATAAGGCTAGAAAATATTCAACTGAGGAGTAAAGACAGTGAATCACTTTTCTGTCCAAGAGTAGGAGAGTAAGATGTGCTGTAAACATCCCTCACAACTCACTTTTGATCCCGACTTTGGAGTTCTCTGGAAACTTGATTTCCACTGGTTGATGAAGTACAATTATTTATCAATAGGTCCTGCATTTCGAAACATGAAACATTTTTATGTAAAGTAATAAAACATGCAGTTTTCTGTCATCCTCTCCCTTCTGTCTCTCCTCTCTCTGTGCATCTCTCCCTGTATCTCGGTGTCCCTGTCCCTGTGTCTCTCTCACATATACAGAGCAAAGGAAATAACAGTGATGATAGACACTTCAGTTTTGCTAACTCTCTTATCTAATGTCTTTAGGGACTCAGAATCTAGGAAGCCTAAAGTTTGGAAGTCTTTTTCATATCGCAAAAAGCAGGATCACCTGAAATTTCACATTGAGCTCAGTTTAGTATAAATCATCTCTTCTCTTTTTGAGAAATGTGCTGCCCAGGATCATCTCTATTTGTTATAATAAGGGCAAACCAGTGATCTAAGGGGTAAGAAAGAAAAACTAACTCCTCTCACCTTATGTAATTAAATGATAATAAACATTTTAGGTGATACAAAAAGTATTAACTGGGCAATAACATCTTTATGGAGTATTGCATTTCAGAAGCATTAACACATACACACACAGAAACACACACAAAGAGGGATGGAAGGAGAGAGAGATCTCATGGGAGAACATTGATTATTTTTAATGGACTTATTTAGCATCTCAATTTAGTTTTTATGTCTTTTCCTTTTAAGTAGATCTTTTAGATATATGTTTTATTCAAGTTACAGAGAACCAAGGGGACTAGTTTGAGAAAAAAATAACAGATTCTCTTGTGAATTTAGAAAGAAGAATCAAAATTATGATTAAAAGAACTATATACAGTTAGAATTTTGATTTAATGGAATTTTATTTGAGATATCTGTCAGAAACAGTTTTTTTCAAGTGTCTTTTTACACGGTGTGCTACAACTGTTATGCACATAAAGGGGCAACAAAAGCAAGCCCTGGCTTCCAAGGACTTTTCTTCTCCAAGCCAGGTAGGATTAATGGAGTTTTATGTAGGAGACACAAAGAAAGGAGGATAGGCATTGGCCAAGTGCATAAATTAAATAAATATATGAAAATACATGCTGTATTCTATATCACTGCACCATTGAAGAGATAATACACTTAAAAATCATGATGAAGCTTTTGAGAGAGACAAGAAATGGGATGGTATTTTGGACAGGACAAGATTTCCAAAGTTGCCACAAATGCAGGGAAAAAAAAATTATGGGCCAATTCTATTTTGAATAAAAGTGGGTTTTCCCCAAGGACCTTTTCCCAATACTTGACTCTCAGCCTTTATACTCATTTTTTGAAATACAGATGCCATCTCTGCTAGGGTGCAACTTACACTTGTGAAACATCAGGGACTAATAGTTATTGCCGTATACTATATGCTGAATATAGCTGTAGATGTCATTCCACACATAACCCTCTTCATTCTTCCCAATCATGTTAGGAGTGATATATTACCATCTTCAATTGCAGAAAAAGTAAGGATCAGATGAGAAATATTTTTTAGGCTCAGATACAAAGTACTTTCCTCAAAAGTACATAAGTAACAAGTCAGAGGAGTCCCTTAAGTGAGGTCATTGTTCCTCACATGCTGTTCTTTAACAGTAACACCTCCAAATACGTGTAGCCTCTGAAGCTCTGGCGAGGTTAAAAACAGCAATGGTAATTATTTCAGTGAGCTACAAAGGGTGCAGATTTTTGATTGAAAAGTAGATCTGGTTCCAAGTTTCCAATAAGTCGCTTCTTTTGTACAGTGTTTCTGAACCTTGAGCAAACATCTACAATTAGATGAAAGTCTGACTAAAGAGAGATCCTTCCAGAGTTTCTAATTCTGTGGGTCTGTGGTAAATTTAAGAATGTGCTTTTTTTTTTTTTTTTGCAGCTTTACTAATTTAGGGATATAATTAGTGGAAAAAACAGAAAATAAGTAAAATTTCAAGTGTTTGATTTGAGCATTTGGAAGAAGAATTGAGTTCCTGTTGATCGTGATGGGGTGATTCAGGTGGAAGAGCTTGAGATTCTGACAGAATGAATGTAAGATATCTCAAAGCATTTGTTACTCAGCTGGAAGAACACTGCATGCTGCTGGATGTGTAGATCCAAGCAAGAGATACAAACGTGGTAGTTATTAGAATGCAGGTTCTATTTAAAACTCCAGTATTGGTTAGAATCACTAATTGAGTCAGTGTAGGAATACTGAAAAGAAATAAACACAGCTCTGATGAACTGACATGAAGAATTGGTAGAAGAGCAGCATAAGTAAAGCATTTTGAAGTGGAGAAACCACTGTACCAGAAGAAAATGAACAAAGTTCATTATCCCTGAAGAATTGTGAACTGATTTCCATTTTAAAAGGACCGCTTGGAAAGCTGCCTTAAGAGTAGAATTTAGTGCAACATGATGGAAGCAGGAAAATCCAGTAACTCAACAATCCAACTACTTAGATAATATCAATATTTATTTCTAAAGAAGAAAAGAAATACCAGCATTTTTTTCCCTATAATGATGAGGATGAACTAAAAAGAAGAACCATGATGGACTAGGAGAAGAATTTGTAGAATGATGTTCTCCAGAAGGTGAGCAGGATAGAATCTAATACACAGCAAAAGCATTAGAGTGTTTATCCTTAGTGAGGGGAGTGAAGAAAGTAGATATCAATATGTAAGGATGTGGTGGAGGTAGGAGCCCAGGGAAGTCTCTGTTGTATTGTTCTCAGAGAATTAAGACTTCTTCCTACATCAAGGTTGAGGGTAGTAATGAGAGTGTACAGTGAGAGCAAACCTTAGAAGTATCTTTTATGTTTCTCTCTTATGTAGAATACCTACATTAAGCTAATAATGTTTCATCTAAAAGTGAAGAAATAATCTGCTGTCCCTTTCCCTCCTAGTCACTACATGACACCCCTTAGTCTTTGTCTGATGGTAGTTTCTGTTGTAAGGATCAGGAACAGGGGTAGAACTCATCCCATTCAAATCACAGTTCCTGCAGTAGATCTTCTAGATATCCTTACATATCTTGCCTTGAGTCTCTACTCTCCTTTCCTGGCTTCTCCTGGACAGGATGTTCGAGGGTCTGAAACTCCCAAGGAGTTGCTATTTTATATTGTATTTATTAGAGATCACGCCTAATTCAAGGGGATGAATAAGCAAAGCCACATTCTGCTATAGAGCCAAATATGGAAAATTAGGGAAAGATCATTTTATGAAAATACCATATTTTGAGTTTTTGTTCACAACATGACAACAGATATACCTATTTTTCCTTTCTTTACTCACTCTTGCTCTCTGTCTCTCTCTCTGACTGTTTTTCTCTCTAATTCTCTCTCTCCTTGTGCTTGGTGAGCAGTGTAGTTAATTGAATGAAACCACATGAGTGATCTTAGAAGAACTGACACAGGCTGTGTGTGAGTGAACCGAACTAGGCTAAATGCCACTAAAGTCATAGTGGTTTATCTAGAATAGATAACACAGTAGAATGGCTACAGAAGGAAGCTGAGCAACTGTTGGCCTATTTTGGCTCTGAAGGGTCAGTCCACCTGTTTGCTAATTGTAGCATGTGAAAAGGGTTGTTTTAGCTCTTTTTCTCTTGTTATAATAAAAAACCTACCTAATAATAGGTAACTTTAAAGATGGCAAGTTTGTTTGCCTCATGGTTCTACAGGCTGCAAAGCTCGAGAATATAACACAAGCATCTGATCAGCATATGATGAAGATCCTCTTGCTATGTATGGCAAGACTGCAAGAGAACATCTGCGTGAGAGATTTCACTTTTATAACAAGCCACTTCCATAATAAAAATCTTTTTATAAAAATATTTATTTATTTATTCATTTATTTATTTGATGCAGGGACTCGTTACACAATTCGGACTGGTAGTGATCCTCCTATCTCTGTTTCCCCAGTGCTGGGGTCACAGGCTTGTACCACCACATTCAGTTGCAGTGGCCAGCAGCCCATGGTTCCTGGGACTGAACTCAGGTCTTTGCATTTGCCAGGCAGGTGCTTAGACCATCAAGCTATCTCCCCAGCCCTATAATAATGATCTTAATCATTAACGATGTTGATGCTTTCATAACCTAAACAACTCCTGCTAGAATCCAATTTCCAGCACTGCTTACATTGGGAGTTAAGATTCAAACATATGAGAATTTGGAGGATACACTAAAACATAGCAGGGTGCATTCCTATAATAAGTGAAATATTGTTTATATACCATTAGCTCATATTTCTATAAATTATAAGTCTCACTTTGATTTTAAAATTAATGGATTGGTTAAATCACACAATGCCAGGGTTTAGTTAAGTAGCATGAATATAAATCTAGAGTATAGAAAACTACAAAGAGTTGTGCACATTTAGCTACTGGATTATTCACATTTGAATTACTGGTTTATTCAAGGTCCTCCCAAGTATTAGTAATGAAACAGTGGTTTGCCCATAATAGGTGTTCAGTAAAGATGAATAATTATTCCATGATTGAAATCATATAATTCCTGCCTAAAATTTTGAATTTTCAGCATTATACAGATTTATTAATTTTTTTTTTACAAGAAAGCTTTTATTTATTTGTTTTTCTTTCTTTTTCTCTTTGTGGCCATATGTTGACATCTGAGATTTGAAGGAGTAGGTGTCTTTTCCATTCTTTTCAGATTGGCTTCCTTAGGGAAAGTCCTTCACTAGTTACGTAGTCCAGACATTCTGAGCAGGCTTGCTCTCTGTCTCTATCTCTGTGTGTCTGTGTGTCTGTGTGTCTGTCTGTCTCTCTCTCTGTGTGTAAAGATTTATTTATTTATTTGGCACAAGGTCTCATTATACAGCTTGGACTCATAGTGATTGTCCTTTCTCAGCCTCCCCAGTGCTGAGATTACAGGTGTGCACCACC
Source organism: Octomys mimax (assembly GCA_002564305.1). NCBI lineage: Eukaryota > Metazoa > Chordata > Mammalia > Rodentia > Octodontidae > Octomys > Octomys mimax. The sequence continues at coordinate 18,320 of NDGM011093610.1, forward strand.
ACACCTGATTTCAGTGGTTCTCACAGCAGTGGGCCAGCACTGACTGCATTACTAGGGACTAAACCCTGGTCCATGTGCTTGCTAGGCAGGTGTTTAGACCTCCAAGCTATTTCCATGGCCCTTGGAGTCTCTTGCATGGACTGAGAGTGAGCTTATTTCTTGATTCCTGAGATAGTTGGAGTGATGCCTGGTTTGGGATGTGGGCACCATGTTTGGTGCCTAGGTATTTAGGATTGTAAGCACATTGGGGGCAGGCTTGGAGCTTGGGTCTTCTGGGGAAAACTTTAATGTGGTTCAAGAGGGCCTGATAAGTGTACAGTTCAATTTACATAATCTAATTGAATGGGATAGAAAGGGATGCCTGGTACTAAAGCTCACAAGGCAGGTCTTGAGGTCTCCATCCTGGGTACCAGCCTAGTACCAAGTTACTTGGCTGGCTTTGGACTCTTGCTCAACTGGAATAGGCCTGGAACCTGGATTCCCAGGTACAAGGCATAGCCTGGAGACTGGGTAGGCAAGGACTAGTATTTTTCTTGGTGCCATGAGGTCTAGCCTGGAACCTGAGGGCTGTAGGATGCAGCTAGGTTCTGGAGTGAGCCATCATACAGGGTCTGTGAAGGAGGAACACTTACGTAGGACTACAGGAAACATCTGGCATGGGACAGGCCTGGAATCTATAGCTTCAAAGGCCATCAGAGCACTAGTGTCTACATAAATGAGTCTGGACCCTGGCCTGCTGGACTAGGTCACACACTAGGCATGTTGCAGTATTGAGCCCCAGCCTGGAAGCTAGGACCAGCTCAGTACTGGCTCAGAGATGGGGTCACAGGAGCCCTGTTGGGGTACAACTCAAGCTTATTCTGTAGTTGGACAGTAGTATTAATTCCTGAGCCATAATGCTTACACCTATTGCCTGGGTAGGGAGAGATTCCTATTCCATTAGAAACTATGAATTCTAATGTATTATCCTTACAATCTGTACTTTTTTTCAACTTTACCTTCTTGTGATAAATTCTGAAATTCAAGTAATATAATTTACTTCTAAAATTCAGTTTTGAGATAATTTACTCTAAAATACGTTCACAAATTAAACTTTTGAGGCACATTCATGGGAAATGAAGAAAAGAGATTTTGCTCTGCAGGGGTAGGCACATAGTGTTGTGTAATTTTAACATTGACCAAATAAATAATTAAACTGGGATTTGTTTTCCAATCTGTCAAATCAGGTCCAGAATATGAGGTGCAATGAGCAATTCTGGTGAATATTTAAATATTGAAAAAATATTTACTACAATAAAAAACACATTCCCATTAATGTCCTCACTTCCAGTACACTTATCCCATCATTCTTGTACTTCTGGAAGTTCTCCTTCGTGAGCATCATTAGTTATGTGTTGTGGTCACCTGAATGTCCTGAATCGATTCAAACATTTACAGATCATGATCATTTTGACTTTGGAGAAGGGCGAGTAGTCTCATGGTTCAAGATCCAGCCAATAAGGTGGATGAGGACTTAACATAATGTTTCTATTCAACAGAAATTGCCAAATAAAAAAGTTGATTGGTAAGAGGTGATCAAAAATACAGAGATGTCAAAATGTAAATAATTTTTTAGCCTATAGGGCACATTGCTGTCAATCCTCCTTAAAACAAACCTCCTTGCTTTGAATACACTTATCTTCACATTCTGGGTGGTATTGATTTTACTTTAATTGTTTTTGAGATAGGCTCTCACTGTGTAATACAGGCTAGCCTTGAACTTTCTTATGTAGCCCAGGCTGGCCTCTAACTCACAGTGGACATCTTGGGCTACATATGAGTTCTCAGCTTCCCAAGTCCTGAGATTACAGATGGTTGCCACTAAGACCATTTGTAATAAGCTTTTAAAAATAGAACTTTCATTATATTATCCATTCACTCATTTAATTTTTCCATACATTGTATTCATGCACCTAAATTGACTTCTAGCATGTCAATGTTTGTACACATATATTTTAAATCTCATTCAATAGAATAAAAATATCTAAAAAATTCCCCTTGGTTTTAGTGATTGGATTGTGTATAATAGTAACAATTTCACACCCTTTAAAAATGTATCAGAAGCCCCAATTTTTTTTTCATGGTGATTTATATTAATATTGTGGTCATGTTGTGATGTGAAATTTATAGTTTCTGGAAGCCAAAAGTCTCCAGTCCAGAATTTCCATATCACCCAATTTTTGTACTATTTTACCCAATAAACTCACAGAAGCAATGTGGTCCACTGTTCCTCTTTAAAATTACTTCTGTTTATTTCATCTTTGGATTAAGCTCAAATGTTCCAAGGAATGATACTTCAGAAATGTCAGAATGTACTTGAATATATTTAGGTGCAATCATCAGTTTTTAGTATCTTGATACTCAAATTAGTTAGTTTCCTGTCTTTGAATAGATACTCTTCAACCTGAAACACCTGTGTTCAGCTTTATCTTTACCTACCTTCTTATATCCAGCCCTGTCTTACTACTCTTAGTTTGTATTGCTATTTGTGTTGTAAAGTATCCTTTAGCAATCTACAATTGCTTAAAGTTTTAATATTTCATTATATATTGCTTTTGTAACTTTATTTATGGTTCTTTTGGAAAAGAAATATTCTCCTTTTCTTTACCTGCTCACTCCTTTTTAGGTACGAACCCACACAATTGACCAGGCCAGGCACTCTGACATGAGTAGATTTATTAGAGGCATTAAGCAGGCTGGCTGTCTAGCAGACCAAGACAGTAGCGAATAAAGAGGGGACAGGAGACTTTATAGGATTTTTAGGTAGGGTGATCGCGGGCTGGAACATCTGAGGGAGAGCTAATCTTGGCAGTGCTACCTGGTCCATGGGGGACCTTTAATGTTAACAAAGAAGAATTTGTGTGGTTGCTTGCCCAGGTCAAAGTCAGGTGGACCTATTCTGTGGTTTTGGTTTTGGCTCTTTGTGAGGCCAAGGGGGAGAGAGTTTGGGGGCAGGGTGCCTGGGAAACCAAGAGGGAGAGTGTTTGGGGCAAGGTGCCTGGGAAACTTTGAATCCTGACCTTCACTCCTATTTCCTTCTTAAACTCTGTATTGGCCCACTCCAGGAATTCTTTCACATGTTTTCTGCCACAGAATTAGATACCTGTTCTTGGTATTTTCATAATATTTGTTGAAGTTAAAGCCTATTTTTTTTTTAATTTCATATGTTTGTTTCTTTTTCAACTTTGACAGAAGCACTAGGAAATCTTGTCTTTAGTGAGGCAACATCTAAGATTCAGTAATTCCATTTCATTTATAATTTGTTTTCTATTTAAATTCAAGAAAAATAATTGAGTAAAAGAGAACATTCTATTTTTTGATAAAGTTAGATAGGGGTTTATCAATTTTATTTATTCTTTCAAAAAACCATTTCAATTCATTAATTCTATGTATTATTTTGTGTCCATTACATTTATTTCTGTTTTTGATTTTTATAATTTCCTTCTTTCTTTGCACTTTGGGCTTGACTTGCTCTTCTTTTTCTAGGGGCTTGAGGTTCAGTATAAGACAAGCTTATTTGGCTTGTCTTATTTTCCTAATGTGCAAACTTACTACCATAAATATATCTCTTAAGACAGATTTCTTTGAATCCCACAGGTTCAGGAAGGTTGTATTTGCATTTTTAAAAAATGTATTTAGTACAGGGGCTACAGGGCCTCACTAATTAGGTTGGACTCATAGCGATCCTCCTATTTTCAGCTTCCCAAGTGCTGGGATTACAGGCACATGCCACCATGCCTAGTCTCAATAATTTCAGCATGCCCTGGGGGTGGGGCATAGCATGTGGTGTGAGAGATCGAACTGGGGCCCCTGTGCTCTGTCTAAGCAGATGCTTTAGTCTGCTGAGCTATATTGCTGGCCCTTCTACATTTTTGTTTGACTGGGAATATTTTTTTAATTTCTTCTTTAATTTCATGTGTGATTATTATTTCACTGATTATTCAGGAGAGTGTTATTTAGTTTCTATGTGTTTGTGGAGCTGTTTCTTTTATCAGTAATTTCCAGTCTCATTGCACTATGGTCAGATAGTATGCATGGGATAATTTAGATTTCTTTGCATTTACACTTTTAGTAAGATGTTCTTATGTTCTAGCATATAATCTATTTTGGACAATTTCCTGGGTAAAGCTGAGAACAATGTGTATTCTGATGCTCTTGAGTGGAACACTCTGAAAGGGTCTACTGAGTCCATTTTTTTCCCCACAAATTTAGTTCAGTTTTGTTTTTTTCTTTGCTCATTTTATGCTTATTTGCTCTACATTTTCACATCAATGGGATGTGACAGTCCAACAGAAAAATTGTGTTATTGTTCTTTTTTTGTGCAATGATTATTTTTCTTTCCCATAATTTTATTGATAAACAAATACCAATGAGACAGTTTCAAATGAAATTGGAAGGACAGTTTTAATAATTAACACATTGCATACATTCTTCCTAGAGGTTAATTGCTGTACAAGATGCAGACATGA